>JABSTQ010006104.1:0-19335 GCA_013358835.2 Ixodes persulcatus
TCGGGGAACGGTTGTAAAAACATTTTTTAGGCGTTCACTTTGCTGTACGATGTTGAAATGTTTTTTTGTTTTTTTTTTTTTTTTTAAATATGACTGACGTTAGGGGACCTATTGCTGAAGGTCAGCACGAGGTTGGCTCGTCGGCCAGTTTCTGTCTGGGAGCATCGTTCGCTTAATAACTCATCACGATCAAGAGCTTGCGCCTTCTTGATTGCATTGTCTATAATTGGTTCAGGGTACTTTTGCTCTTTTAATACTTGGCGTAGTTGGTCCGCGTTGGCGTTGAAGCCGTTGTCGCTCGAACACACGCGTCTGAACCTGTGGGCCTGACCATAGGGTATACTAGTTTTGCAAGGGCGAGGGTGGCAGCTGTCGAAGTGCAGGTATTTTTGGCGGTCAGTCGGCTTTCGATAGAGTTCAGTGACTAGTTTTCTGCCCTCTATTATTACCCTGACGTCTAGAAAATGAACTTCGGTTTTGGAATAATTATGAGTAAAACTGATAGAAGGGTGCTCAGAGTTAAAAGCCTCGATAAAGCCAAGGAGCGCTTCCTCTTTGTGTGGCCAGATTATAAAAAATATCATCAATGTATCTTTTGTAAACATCGGTTGGAGGGGGTAGCTCGAAGAAAGTTAGACTCTAGGTTACCCATGAAGATATTTGCGTAATTTGGGGCCATTTTTGTTCCCATCGCGGTGCCGCTAGTTTGGAGAAAGAAATTTCCGTCGAATTCAAAGCCGTTTAGTTCGAGCACGAGACCAGCGAGAGCGGCCAGAACACTGCCATCTGGAAGGTCGTCTTCCCTGTAGCTATTATACGTTCGCACGAGCGATTCAATGCCATCTGCATGTGGAATATTTGTGCACAGGACCGATACGTCCTTTGTTACAAGAAATCATCCCTGGGTATCTACAACATTGAGATTTCTCTAAGGAAGTGATTTGTGTCACGGACGTACGATGGAAATGTCGGAGGGATGCCTTTGATTAGGTTGTCAATGAAGCTAGATATCGGTTCGGTTAGGGTCCCTGATCCGGATTTGATGGGGCGCCCCGGGTTGTCTTTTTTGTGAATTTTTGGTACCATATAAAATCGGCCTGGGACGGCGTGTTTGGCAGTGAGAGCATTTAATGTGTTAGTGGTGATTTCACCTTGTTCCTCCAGCCTGACAAGCCGCTCATGTATAATCTCGGCATGCTGCTTGGTGGGATCATCTCTGAGTCTGGAATAGAATTTGGTATCGTTAAGTTGTCTATACCCTTCCTTAAGGTAGTCAGTGGTGTTCAGAATAACTACGGCGCCGCCCTTGTCGGCCGGTTTGATAATAATGTCTTTTCTATTGCTTAGGGCCTTGAGAGCGTTGCGCTCTGAAAGAGAGAGGTTAAAGTGCCTGGGTTGCTGCTTCCCATAGGCCGCTACTACGTCCCTCTGTACTGCCTGAATGTAAAGGTTGAGATGCTTGTCCCTCTTAGTATCAGGAGTCCAACCATTTGATGTTGAAGGAAGAGGAATCTTGGCCACGTGTGGCTTATCGAAAAAATATTCCTGAAGTCGAAGGCTTCGCGCAAAGTTATCAAGGTCTTGAAGAAGCGTAAATTCGTCGTATTGTCCCGTGGTCGGACAGAAGTTAAGGCCGCGGGAGAGATGCGACTCCTCGGCGGGGGAGAGAGTGACATTTGAAAGATTAACTATGTTGCTGTGGTCAAAACTATCTGGTACGTCCCGTCCGCGCAATGTTGTTGGTAAAGATTTTACACTATCTCTGGCCAATTTCTTTTCCTTTATCTCCATGAGCTGGCCCCGTTTTCCTTCCTCGAATAACTTAAGCGTTGTGATCTCATGAGGTGATAGCACGTTATCACGTAATAGGTTGCCCTCAGCCCTCCTGACTTCAGTTAAAGTTGTCTCGCAGTGTTCGATAGTTATTTTTACCAAATCTAAAGAAGCATTAGTGAGCACTGCGTTCCACTTATCTAATTCCTTACGAGACAAGGTTGTCATGCTAGGTTGTAGTTTGATTTGCAAACCCTTAGGAGCAACGCGTGAATTCAAGTAGGTTTTAAGGCATGCGGCATGCGACTCGTGGCGTATTCTCTTATCGGCTAGTTTTCTGAGTTTCAAAAAACACTCCGACTGGTTAACGCAGTGTCCAAAGTTCTCACTCGATACAGGAGGAGCTCTCGGTTTGCCGTGCGGTGGCCGTCAAACCTCAGTTGAGCAGAGGGCGGCGCTGAATGTCTTCCGGAGGTTGTAGTGTGTTCGGATGCCAGGCGTCGCAGCGACGCAGTCACATCGGTTTTAAAGTCTACAACCTCCCCTCGCCTTCCCCGTCTTGAAGTTTATTATGTGAAAAGGGAGGGAAAGGGAAATTAAAAAAAAGATATGTATGTTTTTTTTTTGTTTTTTTATTTTTTTCGCATTGAGGAGGCGGCTCGTGCACCGCTCGTACACCGCTTGGGGCAAGTTTTCTCAGAAGCTACAACCGTTTTCTTTTTCGTTCATTTTCCCTCTTTCGGCGGGGAAGTCCAGAACGACCCCTCGTCTTCCCTTTCTTGAAGTTCATTACGTGAGGAGGGGACATGTATATGTGTGTTTTTTCACGGACAGAGGGGGCGGCTGGTGCACTGCTCGGACACTGCTCGAGGCATTTTTCCCGAAAGCTGTTGTTGTTGTTGTTGTTGTTGTTTTTTTGCGAGAGTTTGGCGCCTGCTGTTCTTGTGGCTGCCCCTCCTCCTCCCACCCCCACCTCCTCCTCCCTCCCCCACCGTCAACTCTTGAGAGAAACCAGATGTTTGGAATACCACGTGACGTAGTCAAGGAGCGTCAATCTGACATCTCATGTACCAGTCTCGAAAAAGGTCTGGCTCAGGCCGAAACGTCGACCTATATGTAATAAAACTCCACGAAAAGCTTCGAGGTACGTTTACTTTCCTATATATATATATATATAAATATATATAAATATATATAATATATATATATATATATATATATATATATATATATATATATATATATATATATATATATATATATATATATATATATATACAGAGTAAATCTGGCAGTCTTGGAGCGAAACCAAAATTCAAAGGGTTGTCATGGGGTTTCCTAAGCTGTAAAACGAACAAAAACAAATCGGGGCCTGCAGCAAGAAAAAATTAGAAATTTGCCGATTGTGCATTTAGGAGGTGAATTTTACATACAGATTTAGAGTAAAGTTGAGCTTTCTATGTGCAGGAGCCAATCGTTCGGGCAGGTTTTACTGCGTAGTAAACACTGTGACTACCGTATAGATATTGAACACATCCTTCAAATTTCGTGTTTTTTTTTTTTTTTCGCTGTACCTACATTCAATAGTGAATCTCCCCTCAAAGGGACATAGCCAAGTACAGCGTTTTAGAAAAGCTTTGCAGCATTCATAGCTATTCCGATGCCCAAACGATGGCTTTAGTTTTTTCCGACCCCATTTTATGGGCCCCTCACCTGTATGCCCCAGGAGTGTTGACGCAGGTAGCGCCGTTCTGGCAACCCAGATCGCTGCCAGCCAAGTGAGCACACTCGTCCACGTCCTCTTCGCAGCGACCGCCCTGCAATATCAGCTCTTGGCTCAGGATTTGGGATGTCAAAAATTGTTGCTGAAGCTTTGCATTTTTGTCAAAAATTAACTATTTTCCTAAAAGTCAAGCAAAGTTGTACTAACGTCGAACCTTGTGATAAGGTTCAACCGTTAAACAGTGTTGCTCGACAAGGCTCGACGATTGCTCACTGTTGCTCGACTTCAACGCAAATATTTTTGTAGTTTGTAATAATAATTCATGCAGTAGTTCATTTCTTGTTAGAAAGCGATAACCAATGTTCACGCAAAATGAACAAAACAATTATTCTTCTAACTTAGGTATTTTTCTCCCCCTACCTGCTGGCGTCAGCTCGATCAATCATGTCCGCGCAGGCTCACAATAGTTGATCCTCAGCCTAATTTTTGTGGATCTTTGGCAGATTCGCATCATTCCTACCTTGAATACCAGTCTCGCGGGCATATGCCTCACCTGCCATCCAGCCGGGCAAAGACAGAGGTAGCCGTTGTAGCGGCTCACGCAGGTCCCGCCGTGGCCGCAGGGGTTGGAGCTGCAGGCGTCCCGCCGAAGGTTCTGCAAGGCGACTGCTTCATGCACTACCTCACACACTGAGGGTAGTTACGAAAGGTGTCGAAAAGGCGTTCCCAAGACTTGAACCTATGTCTACACCCTTTCAACGCCCCTGTTTCAAGGAATGCCCCTTTTTTGTGTTGCACGAAACACACATATTTCGGAGGAGTGTAAAATGGTGCCAAAGTGAAGTGAGGCGAACATAATTTTTCAAGGCTGTTCGCCCAACTGACGTCAGCTTCAAGCAACTGAAGCGGAGGTTGCTTTGGCAACTACGTCAACTAATTATTGTCTACGTTTGTGTTTTCCTCTGGGATATTTATTTCATAGACTTCGAGACAGTATGTTTTAAGTGAAATATTCATGAGAAGAAAGCCTCATACTTGTAATCTTCGTTATTGTAGAGTCGGTCGTATGCGAAAGACTTTCTGAGTTGTCGAGGATGTAAGACGGTGGAGCTATCAACAGAGTCACGATTTCCCTCTCGTGCGTGATTCATTGCGTGGGTATTTGCCTTTTGTGCGTAGTTGAGAATTGTACGTAGTACTTGTTGCTTTTAATCTTTCTGCTCGATAAAATGTTAATAGGAGGCTCTTAAGATTGCCAACATCATACTTAGGGTGTTCACGAGCAACCTAAAGGTGTCACTGTATCACTCTTAGGGTGCTATCTATGGGACAAGCTAATGCATACCCCTTTCAAATGGGTTAATTTAGTTCGCTTCAACCAAGTGCACCAGCTTAGCGAATGTCACTTCAAGTGTTTCGGTGCCACATGGAAAAAATTTGTTTCACTCGCAAATGGTCGCAATAACGATGGGTAAAGTACTATTAGGCACGTAAAATGTCAAAGTAAAGGCAGAAATGTACCGGCGGTATTTTGTGTATTTAATAAAGATACGAAACAAAACAAGGCTACAGTAGTGAACAATCTTTACACCAATTGGATGACTCTGATCGATTTTCGCGAGCCAAGATAGGGAAAAATGAGATCCAAACTCGGCGTTCCGCTTTGTCCCACTGAGGTCTACGAGGAGGCCCTGGCACTGCCTTATTAGAACATGATCACCGTGTTGTCTCGTACAGCTACATGCTGAAACAAATGTAGGCTGTATCCCTCTCTGCTGACCAGGCTAGCACTGGAATGACTGACTATGTCGTTTTTCATCGATTCACCGCGGCGCTAATCTTGATACAGATCAGCCTAAACTGTAAGGCTAAACCCACCCCACTATTTGTTTGCAATGACACTCATTTCCGTCCTTTCTTTCAAAAATTTCTAATTCCTTTTAGAATATAATTAATGCTACGTTTTTGGTTTCTGTGTTGTTATGCTTTTGTGTTAAAAAGAACTGCTATCGAGTCCGCGCACTCGATCAAGTGAAGTGAGTTCGCCAAACTCACTTGAAGCCAAGTGTGTTCTTCAGAAAGAAGCCGTGTGGCACACCACATAAATGACACTAAAGGCGACGTGCACTTGGTTCAAGTGCCCTAAATTAATCCGCCCGACTTTGGTGTTAACCTCTTGAGTGTGTATAATTGTTTATTGCGTCAATACTCATCAGAGCAACTCACGTTTTGTAGCCTTCTCATGGCTGCCTTGAGGCGCAGCACCTGAGAAGCGAGATGACTCTTCGGTGACTCCTCTTCGGATACCTTGTTTTAATACTTACCGGCATCTGTAGACTGCGGGTCAGGTTTCTTGTCGTCTGGCGTAGCTGCGATGAAGGCAAAGAGAACAGCGTAAATAAGGGCTATAGACATTTGCAAGCTGCTAAACTTCAAGAGCTGGTCTGGCCACCGTGAATGAAAAATTAAACTTCAGTTATATGGCGCTCTTGGTATGTGTGTCTTATTGTACTGGTTCTCGCATTTTTATTTGTTTTTTTATTCATACTGCAAGCCTCTTTCAAGGTCGTAGCAGGAGTGAAAAACACATAGATACAAATATTCCTTGGCGGTAATAATGGTTTTATTTAATTTTTTTTTTATTTTCATCAACGATACATTATTAAAGGAAAAGGCCGAGGAAAGAGGTTGTCCATAGATAGTTTGACGAGCTCTCGGACCCCTTATGAGACACAAAGGAGTATTTTAAAAAAGTACGAAAAGGCAAAATGAGAAATGATACAATCTTATTATAAACAATCAGCGAAAACGCACGAACAGAATACACGAACACTATCATTCTAGAAATAAACCAACGTACGACGAAGTTAAAAAAATGGAATTGTTTTTAGTTTTGATTCATCTAGATCCTTCAAAAGCTTAGGAAGCGTAAACTGGAGCGTTTTATAGCCGTAGTTATTTTTAGATTGGGAACTTTCCGACATTCGGCATGACGAGTGCAGTAAACAGACAGAATTATGCAAGGAGGCTAATTCAGTCAATAAAATTCATTTTCTTATGTATTCAAATTTAAAACAACGACCAAGCTTGCAATTCTATAGTTTTTTTGTTTTGTTTTTAATATCAAGCACTTGAAAGCGTTTAAATATTTGTTCTGTATAAAAATAATATGGAACGTCTGAAATGATTTTTGACATGTTTTTTTTTTTTGTAATAGACATATTTTTCGAAGTTTGTGAAAAGTAATGCACCAAACCAGATGGCAGCAGGTTAAGAGAGAATAAAAGAACGAGTTGTAAATTAATACTTTCACAGTAGTTGGGAGCACAGACTGATGACGATATGTTAACCCTATAACGCAAGATAACTCAGAGCTGATATGATGTATATGATCATCCCATAACATTTGTTCCGAATAAATAATGCCTAAAGTATTAAAAAATTGACAGTTTCTATTGGATATTAATTGAATACAATGCCTTCGGTCAAAACCACAGCTTTGTTCTTCGGCCAAAAAAGAACGGCTTTAGTTTTGCTATAGTCCGTTGCAACTCGAGAAGGTAGGGCGAGGGAAAGGAAGGCCGGAGAGGAGGAAGCAGACGAAACGCTGGAGAAGGGAGGACGTTTCCCCCTCTCTTCTCACCCTACTTTCTTGAGCTGTAACTTACTATTGAATTTATGTTCAAGCAACTGCACTGTGCCCAAGTATCAAGTTGCGTTAAAGTCAAGTTCGCGCTGTTCACCAAAGCATTCTCATTTGTACCTGGAAAGAAAACACTGGCGTCATCCGCGTAAATTGCAAATTTTTACACGGAGTTAGTTTATTTTGAAAATGGCGCTCACGTAAATGCTGAAAAGAAAAGGACCAAGTATGCTACCCTGTGGGACCCCAAATGTAATAGGCTTAATTTCAGAAGCAAAATCCGGCGATAATAACGTATTGATTTCGATATTTCAAATAAAATAATAAAAGTCCTAAAGGGGTTCGTCTAATGCCGCAATACTCTAGTTTTTGAAGAAGAAAGGGGCCGCTCTTCAAATTTCCTCAGTATAAGTCCCTTCTGTTCCAGTAGAGCTACTTTAGTTGACTTATTCCTACGGAATCCAAACTGAGAGGCGCTCAATAAACCGTGTTTAAAAGGAAAAACTTCCTAAGCGAAAGTGCAATATTTTTTATGCACCTTGAAAAAACTGGTAAAATTAAATTAGGTCTCTATAATTATATATATTTTTAAACAGCACATATACCTTAGCAATTTGCATTTTCTCAGGGAATGTCCCGTCAGTTATACTTGGGCTAAAAATGGGAGTGAAACGACGGGCTTTAATATCTGAAACAAAATTAACTGGTTTAATTTAAATATCGTCCGAGTGACAGCTGGTGCCATTTTTTAACTGGGAATTAACAGAAATTATATCAGCGTCATCAATGGGATGAAAAACTATAGGACTACCATGTCTATCTTTAAGATATTGATTGGCATCTAGCAACTGGAATTGATATTTAGCAGGTTCACAAAATAGTCTTTAAATGCATTGGCTAAGAAGCGTTCTGCTAACCGCATACCGTTGTGAAGTATATGATTGATTTCAAAACACGACTCTGAGCGGACAAATACAAATCGTAATATTTTCCATACACAATCGGTGCGCCCAAACGAGACTTGAGAGGAATCGGAGTAGTACCGGGTTCTTGCATTTCGTATTTTTTTTTTTTTTTGTCAGCGGGTTACGATATGATTTGAATATTTTCAGCTTATTTGAGTCTTTGTTTTAAAAGATTTATCGTACAGACCATTTTAGAGCCCAGCTCTTAGGCGTCCGTTTCCGGCTTAAGCGGCGTCGCCGTCGGCGTAACCGCCCGGTGCATTATGAAAAATGTCCCATAACGCACCGCGCGAGCCCCCCCCCCCCCCGGGGGTCACGTGACCCCCCCCCCTCCCCCCCCGGAGAAGATTGAAGAATGAGGGGGGAGGAGGAGGAAGGGTATACCCTCCCCTGAGTACCCTTCCCTCCTCCTCCTCAAGAGCTGCGCTCCAATTCGGCGTTACAGGGAGTTGTAAACGGCTTTCACTTTTCTTAATATTAATCTTACATAAAAGCTCAGGTGTGGTCCATGGATTACGAATGTTCCACAAAAACTTAAATTTCCTGTAGAGAAACTTACGCTGGTAAATTACGCTGAAAAAACAAACAAACCGAAGACAGCTTAATCAGAATCATTCAACCACCAAGCACACACAAACCGTGAGGCAGACGTTCCCAGTGTAAAGCTGGTGCGAAGCAGCGAAGCTTCTTGTACGGCGAAACCCATGCAAGTGAACCGGACGAGCGATCACCGTGGAGCGGCGGATCCGGTGACGAGCGGACGCTCGTCTCCGGCTCGTTTGAACTATCCTCGGAGCAGTCCACATCCACGCACACACTCGTCCAGTCGAGCGCACGAACCTTAACTATGCACTCCACGCGGGAACACGAGAACAGCACACGACACATGGCGAAAACGGCAGTTGGGATCGCAGAAATGAGCGTCTCGCAAACTCTGACTGGTCCCATGGATTTGGATATGGATATGGTGACTAAACCCTTTCTGTCGGGCGATCACAGTTTTAACAAAACTAGATCTAGCCAAAAAAGAAAACATAAAAAAACTTCAGTTTGATTGCCATGGTTCCTCACCCTACTCACAGTTTTCCCCCACCAGTCCTCCAATCTTCGCTTTGTGATTTCAACCACCCTGAGGACGCAGACATCGTCACGCCTGCCGCGCTGGCCACCATGGTTTCGACCTGCATCTTCATCAACGCACATCGTCTGCGTCGTCTGCGTCGTCTGCCTCTGACGTGTCGATGGTGTCGGTCCCAACCTCCTCAGCCACAGTGCAACCGGATAGTCCACCAGATCTGGTGGCATTGGAGGCCTCAGCTCTCAGCACTCCATTATGGCGTGTTCGGCTGTCTCCTCCTGCTGGCCGCGTACTGGCACGTACCGTCCATCCCCGGCGTGTACTTGGACTTAGTGCCTCGCACAGCAGCCCACTGCCCTTCCAGTTGTCGACGAATTCCTCGCGCACGATGCTCTTCTTCTCCGCACCGCAGACGGCGAGGGACGGCCGTGCGTCGACCGCGGTGACCCATCTGGTCGTTTCTGTCTCCTTCACGCGTTCCCGGACCCACTAATATTAAACATCGCACAAAACGTCGGCGGAAGAAAAAAGGACAGTAGAACGAAAGAGCGCTGATATTAGTGATGTACCAACTAGCTCAAGTTACCACTTTACTTTCCCGGACCCGTTTCGCCGTCCGCGGAGATTCGACCTCGTACAGCAGCACCCGTGGCACGTCATATCGCCCCGTGAGCTGGTTCACCCTCTTTACCATCCGGGTGTTAATGCTTCGATGGTGGATGTACTTGAGCACCTGGGAAGCCTATTGTTGTTCCGGCTATGCGGTACATAGACGCCGCTCGAAAATCAGTTTGCTGCTGGCCTCACGGGCTTCAAAGCACCACCAGCTCATGTCGCCCTGGACGCACTTATTGGTGGTGTTTCGGTGGGTTCCCAGCGCCAGGCGACCCAGCTCTCGTTGCATCACTTCCAGATCTTCTCATGTATACGTGCCGAGAGGCACAGCACGGCATTGGCAAAAATCAGGCCCGGCACCGGCACCATTTTCCAGAGTGCCCGCACCGTCTCGTACCGGTTGAAACTCCACATTCCCCTGCATCCAAAGTAGCCTTTGTGTTTGTTGGCCGTGGTCCGCAGCCCGGTTTCATGTTGTTTGAGGTACTTTCGTCACGACTGCAGTGTCACTCCCAGGTATTTATATTCGGTCTTACACTCGATCTCTTGGCCCTGAATGTTGAAACTCTGCGACAGCTGTGTCGCGGCATCCACTGTCCCCTGGGTGTCCCGTTGCTCCACCTCTGCCCCGAGGACTCAATACTTGCTGGGATTGAACGCTAGCCCCAGAGTGGTTCCTTCTTCTCCGCAGGTGTCCAGCAATTTCTGAAACTCCTCCAGAGACCCAGCCATAAGTACCACGTTATCCGCATAGATCAAGGCAGGGATACTCTGATCTGCTTGCCCCCCGCTTCACCGCAGCCCATGTTGAAACCCAAGCGACTGCCCTCCAGTGCTCTCTCGATCCTTGCAATGTACAACATGAACAGAAGGGGCCAAAGCGGGCACCCCTGCCTTAGTCCCATTGTGGCCCCTATGGGCTTGGTAAATTCCGCCCCCCCCCCCGCCCCCTGTACCACAACACTGTTGTCTCTGTATATCTCTTGGAGTAGGTCCCTCCATTCCACAGGCATTCCAAACTGCTCCGACACTGTCCACAGCAGCTTATGGTTCATCGAGTCATACGCCCTGGAAATGTCCAAGAAGTCGAGGTATAGAGGCCTCTGCTCATGGTTGACTGTCTCCACGGCTTGTGTGATCACAAACAAGTTGTCCTCCAGACACCTTCCCTTGTTGAATCAATTTTGGGTCTCTCCCAGTATCTCCTCGTGGTCTGCCCAGCTCTGTAGGTGTTCCTTTAGTACATGCATGAAACTCCGGTAGAGCACCGACGTCACTGTTATCAGACGGCGTTTTTTCAAGATGAGCTTGTATTCTTTCTCCTTGTACAGCATCCTGACCTGGGATATCCTCCATTCCACTTGCATCTCCCCTGTTTTTGTCACACAGGACAGCCCCTCTCAGAGCCGTTCCCAAGGCTTCTCATTTTCGTCCGAAGGCTTGCTGGAATGTCATCTAGACCCGTCGCCGTGTGCCCATCCATACGTTGCATGGCCCTGCTTCAACTCACCCTGGGATATAGCTCGGCGCTGTTGGGTACCTCATGTGCTGTCCTTCAGAAGGTCACTCTGGTTCCTCGAAGCTTTCCACCATCACTCTAGCAATGTGCCTGATACATTCCTGTCCAGTCAGGGCTACTCCGTTCGTGGCATCTCTTATTGTTGTCGGGTTAGGCTGTGCCCATCTCTCCTCACCTCTGACATGTTGCCAGAAATTTCCTGGGGAATCTCTGCCACTGCTTCGCAATTCCTCAAGCAGTTGTAGGTCCACCTTCTTCATCTTTGTCTGCACGACAGTCGAGAACTCAATAATACCACTAACTTGATTTTAGCACTCGGTATTGTTATTTGCAGCTATTCCTGTATTTATCAAAAAAGCATGAAAGTTCCCATTGAAAAATCCGGCAAAAACTTTCAGTGACATCCGGTGAACTTCCAAAAGCCCTCCAATGAACTTCCAGTGACATCCGGTAAAACTGGTCAAGTTTCACCCGTTTTCATCCCAAACCAGCGTAGTTACCAGTCCTTGCTAGAATATTTGCCGGCAAACAGATTTCTCTGGAACTTCACCGGAAGCGGGTTTCCAGATTTCGCTGGAATGTCACCGGCAGCCACTTTCGTTTACCAGACTACCCGGTTTTGCTGGAAATGTTACCGGGAACGAGTGACTCGTTTCCTCGTTTACCGAACTTCACTGGAAGCCGACGCGAGGAGAGGGGGAAGCCGAGACGGGTCGGGGACTGGGTGTATAATTATGGAGCCCAGAACGCACCAAGGACGAGTCCCCACGCACCCTCTCTCCCTCGCATCGGGTTCGTGGGGAAAAGTGAGGAGGTATCTTTGCTCTTTTGAAGAAAACCGGTTTCTTTGTCCGTCAACGAGCAGCGGCCCCGAACGGACGCTCAGTGTAGGCTCCCCGTTCCATGTGTGCGACCTGTATCTTCAAGAGCAGCTGGGTGCGCGGATAAAAAGAAAATATCTTTGAGTAACCTATTTCTTACGCCTGTTTGTCCGTCCGGCTTCAGAAGCATCCAGTGAGCGAAAAAGACGCGGGAGACGCCGTGACTGCGCCCGTGATTTATCAACGGCGGCGGATGTTCGTTCCGCGAGTTCGTGGTTTCGCTAAGCGTGCTACTGACAGTGTGTATCTGTACGCGTGGTGCACCCGCAGCGACGGCATCAGTGACAAGACCGTTACTGTGCCCATGATTTATTCTCAACGGCGGCTGATGTTGGTGCGCGTTCGTGGTTTTCGCTAAACGTGCTACTGACAGTCTGTGCGTGTGTCCGTGTGGTGCACCTGCTCCGTTTTATTAGTTTAACTACCCTACATCTAGGAATTTACCCAGCGGCATTGTGAGTACCTTGAAATATGTTTTTTGCGACAAAGAACTCTGTTGCTCCAATTTGGTCTGAATGCTTTTGTCTACAGCTGTGCAAATTGTTTCCCTGGTATCGACCCTGTGAAATAAAGACATGGAACTTTCAGGCCTATATGGACTAACCGCGTTTTAATTGTTACCGAATCGCCCAGCATCTGGTAAACATACACCACCCACAGTTCACAGGCTTCTTCCTAAATGCCTTCCATTGACGTCCGAAAAAAAAAAAAAACACTACTTTTTTGGTAAATTCTGGCAAATCCGGTGATTTCCGGTAAATTCTGGCTTTACTGGAAGTGAAAAGAGACCCATAATTCAGTAAAATAGATTGTTTACTGGAAATGAAATTACCGCAAAAAACTTCCGGTGACATTCCGGTAAAACCTCCGGTGACATTTTAGTAAATTCTGACTTTACCGGAAATGAAAAGAGTCCCAAAACCCAGTAAAATAATATTTGTACTGGAAATGAAATTCCGGTCAAAAATAGTTTTCAATAGGGGTGAATAACCCATAGGAAAATAGGTATCCACCAGATCTGGTCTTATTTACCTCAATAATCCCACCGTGGTGAAGCCACCCTGCCTGAGCCTGAGTTCAGAGTTTTGTCTAAACGATTTATTCAAGTAGTTGTCCAAATCATACAACACGGAAGTTCATCCGATATTTGTATCAGGTACTTCTAACACAATGACTAACGTATGAAAAGAAAAAGCTTCTATCAATTTATGTCACCTGGCCTGAAGATGTCACCGTCATGTATTAAATAATTAACATGCATTGTTACCTCAGCATACAAAAACAAAGTATTCCATGAATAAAAAGGCGACACGCTGTTGACAGTCACGGATAAAAATTAAACTTTTCAGACATTTTGTTTTCCCATCTAGACACGTTAAAAATAGTAGAGAACACTAAAGCTCTCCCTAAAACCGAAAAAGTGTTTATTTCCCAAATATGTTTCGAAGTTTGCCTTGAGAAATGTAAATAAAATGTAATCTTAAGATATCATAATGCATGTAGGTGAAAGAGATGTGTGCATACTGTAAATGACCAGGTTTTGTGCACAAGAAACAAAATTCTGATCGCAGTAAAAATTGTTACTGATCTTCACGAGAAACAATTTGACCACCACTACATTTCATGAAAGGGTCAGTGTCCTAGAATTGGAAATTGTTGTCGAAGTTGGCTGCGAGACTCTGCAGTACTTATATCATGGTCACCCATAACTGACCACAGTACGATGCTAAGGTAATAATGTATTCTTAGATAAAAAGTTGAAACATATGCGACTACTTAAAATTAAAGTGGTCTGATAATTACAGCCTTAACCAAACCAGAGGAACTCGTCGTCTTACCTGGTTGCGCAGACCATCGCAATTGGTCTTGAGTTGGTCCAGTCTTTGCCGGAGCTCCTCGACCTTCGCTACGGTGTCCGCCAAAGACTGCAGCTGTAAAATAGCCGGCCATTTGCAGCAGTTGACACTAAATAAAGTGGGGCTGTTGTACATAGATCAGACCATATTAAGTGGTAAATCCACCTAAATTAAACAAAACACGATTGCACTTGAGTGGGGCCCAATATTATAAAATACGGTTGTAAAAATAACTGCCGGCGTCCTACCAACAAACACACCAGTGATGCTAATTTATAATATTATTCACAACATCTATCCGATGCTAATTTTTTTAAAGACCCGAAAAAAGGTATAATGTCTCGTAGGTATTTTGTAATGAACTAGTTTTATGACGAAAATATTCCCTGGAGAAGGGGAAGAATGGGGACAAAGGATAAACACAAATTTCCGAACAAAGCTAGTTGACTGGTGCGCGACCTAAAAAATCCGCCTGGTCCTGACATCGAACCGGGACCTTTTCATTTCCAGTGGAGCGCCCTACTAACTGAGCTAATCAGGAGTTAGACGTCAGTATACAGCGAACGGGTTTTATCAGCTGCCACCAGTCTAACAGCAACAAGAGTGAAAGGCCTGCATTTTTAAGTTTTGTTTTATGCCATTAATGTCCAGCTCACTTGCACCTTTGCATTTGATTGCATTATCACATTAAACTAGTTTCATATTTGAAGCAATTCTGGTTACTTCATCATGCAGCACACAACCTTTATTTGCCCTTTAAGATCACACCGGCTAAACATTACTCTAAATTGTTTTAGTTTGTCAAATCTACATGTTAACTTAAGCGCTCGTAGCGTAATTACTAAATCACATTGATTCAGAGCACAAGACCTAATAAATACTGCCCTTATGTCGAACGTATCTTACATATAGTGCTGAATCACGTTCAAAATTTGTGTAGGTGCGTGTTCACGCTAAATTAATTCGAGGTTCCAGGGAGAGGCCCGGCGTTGATTAGTTAGCAGTGATGCATTTCGTGTGTATGCATCACTGCTAACTAAGGAACATCACATTCATGGTCAAAATATTTTGAGTAAAGGGGTGCGAAGAGTTAAATTTCAACCCCAATCGAATTCAAATCGAACAGGGCCGAATAGTGATCAAAAATTAAAACGTTGAATCGAAAACGGATACTAAATTTCCATTTGCAATATTCACAAGGCAAAAAAAAGCCGTATATACAAGAAAAAATCCCTACCTGTTTAGTTTCCTGCAGGACACGCAGAACAGAGATAGGCTAGCACGGATAAAAGCGGTGTTAATGACCATGCTTTAACGACGCACTATAGATACAGCTGATGAAGGTGTACCCTCATCCACGCCTGGATAAACGCAGCGTGCTGAGCAACCTAGCTTTTCCACCATGATGTAGTCGTGGGGAGCGACCGGTCGAAAAAAGGCGGATGAGTTATCTCTGTTAAATGTATTTTGATAATAATTTGTCATTATCTAATGTGCATGGTATAAATTGCAAGACACAACATATAGTACACATAAGATACATACCTAAAAACATATTTTTTCAGGACCTGATTTCAGCTGATTTCTAAAATCCATCAATGAACCTGATGCCTGCGACGTGCTGAAACCCATAATTTAGAATATAACCCTTTTCCCGACTAATGACTATCATAATTAATAATAAAATTTGTCCAAATTTGTTCGCACGCCAAGCCCGTCTGAAACCAAGATAGAGTGTTGTAAACTCAACGAAGGAACGAAGACGCACCTGATCGGAAGTTGCCGAAGGAGCCAGCGTTCGCGAGGCCTCAGCAACCTGCGAATAAAAATAGGCATGTCTGTGAAATCAAAAACGACTCTAAGCGGTTGGGTTGAAAGGAAATATTCAGCCCCTTACAAACAAAACAAAAAAAGAAAAACACTGAACAAGAGTTTGCCTCATAGTTAAAAGCACAGCCACATGGCTGCCTCGAGGGAATCGTTTACATCATGTCGGATCAAGTGTCGATAGCCAGCAACACAACCTACAAGCCTTAACTGCGGCACAACAGAATTTGGTGGTGTCGATCTAAGCAGAGAACACTGAGTTAAATATAACTTTTTGGCTACTAGGCTACTATTCATAAATGATTAAATTTGTGAAACTCGGGATATCCCACTGCCTCGAGTGAATGCTCTGGCTTATTTTTTTTCATTTCAAATGAAAGCAAAAACAAAAACGAAAAAATACGCGGCGAAGTAATGAAACAATATTTTGGATATCTTAACACCCCATTTCATAGCATCGCAAAGAGAAAATATTTGTAGCATGTCAGTGGATTTTTATGTTGAGCAGAGACAGATGAAAAACACGCGTGTAACCAAAGAGAAGGAGCTGAAATGACGGCTTAGGCAACGTGCGGAAGGTATGGTTCAGACATTCGCATTAAAGAGCGATCAACTGTGTTACAGCTTTGTGCGTTCCACAACGATGCGTTAAGTTGTGAGTTCAATGATCAATGTTCTCCGGCGAAACTCTACGGTGCTCGACGTTCTGGAAAGCACATACACCAGACGGTACATGGGATGACGACGACCTTCGTGCGCGAGTTGCTCTACACTCAGATCATTACCAGAGCAACCCCAGACGCGCGTATCCTCCAAACGTTGGTAAACTGTTTGCAAAACAAACTATAACTCGACATCAACAGCTCACAGAACAAATCAATAGTCTGCGTAGGCCGCATGAAGGTGCGGAAGCCGATTATTTTGCTGAAACATTAAAGGGCGCTGTACGTCGAAACAACTGCCTGTTTAAAGTGCAGGGCTGTGACATCTTTGTCACAAAAGAAACTTGTATCGATAAACAAATCAATATTTACGTCACGACACACATTTTGAGTTGGGAGCGATCCCGAATGTGCTTCTACTCGTATTTCGGACGTTCACTCTAAAATAAAATCATGGTTTAAAGCAGGATATGCTTTTTAACACTACCCCCAATCCCTAAATTATGTCTGTCCGTTCGTCTGTCTGTCCGTCCGTCCGTACTTTTTCCGCTAAATTTAGCGGTGAATGTGACGTCACGTGACGTCCCTTTATGTCACGTGACCTCTACACCTCAGGGAAATTGGTAGCACATGACCTTTACACTAATTAACTCACCCGCTCAATTTAGCGGGAAACTTCACGTCTTTGATTCTGACACCAATCCAGTTTTCCCGCTATATTTAGCGCGGGAAATCGACGCCACATGACCTGACGTCACATGACCTATAACCTTTTAGTTTCCCCGCTAAATTCAGCGGGAAAATATACGTCGCGTGACGCACCAATTCCCTCATCAATGCCCCATGGGGCTTTTTCAGATAAGATCGAACAACGATGTCAGGTGACCATTTTTAATTTTGATAAAAAAAAAAATTTTTGCTGGCTCCATGCCGAGAAGAATAAAACCAGTCCTTGTTTCGAAAACACGAATTTGTCTTTGCGAAAAAAAATTAGTAAGCACCCTCTCAGTCACGTGCACGTTTTGCGTATCCCGCGATGTTGGCATTTTGGACGAAAATGTTTATGGGACGGAGCGATCGAGAGGCGCCACCCTGTAACATGCTTCGCGGTACTTGTTTCAACAGCCGGCGAATAGCGTCTCCGTCTACGCGACGTAAAGGAAGCGACCGGAACGACTTTGCAAACAGATCAGCCTACAATCTTGACGGTAACATGATATAGTAGGTAGGGCGAAGGCAGAACCTGAATCTGCGCTGCCTGTGAGCGCCAATAGATCCGCCGCCGTAAAAGCCGCACAAAGCAAAAAAAAAAAGGATACTGCAAAAAAAAAAAAGCAAAGAATTTCGATTGAGTGAGACTGTCTGTAACTTAATTTATATGACAGCGGTTTGGTGAATCATGAAATCCAATTTGGGTATGCTCATGTGACCTACATCAGCGATCATGCAGCAAGCCACTTTAAAGGGATGGTGAATTGAAATCTGGATTCCACAAAACAAGCGTCAAAAGCGTGCAACGGGATGCTCCAAACACCAAAGCATCACTCATACAGCGATATCTCGAACGGATGACCGTATTTTTCAATAAAAGGAGGCGCGTTTGACAGAAATGTTGACGTCATGTTTTTCCGAGAAGGAGAGGGAACGGCCTCGCGTCTTCTCCGCCTCGCCGCCTTGAGGGAGCAAAGCGAAGAGAGGAGGAAACGAGATATCTTGACGTCATGCGCCTCGTAGGCCTGCTTCAATCTCGTTCTCTTTTTCCAAAAATACAGCCGTTCATTCGAGATATCGTCTTACGAGTAGTGTTGTAGGGATTGTAGCGTCCCGCCTACATCTCCTGCATTGTTGTTTTTTTTTTTTTTTATCCAAATGTCGGTTTACCATCCCTATAAGAACAAATACCAACTACACGATGTGCAGAGCAACAAGTACACGTCAGCGAAGTGGATGTTTTCCGCAACTGGACATGGCAAAAGATCCTGCGATGGAATCGGGGGTCGTGTCAAGCACCTGGCAACGTTGTACAACCTCCGACGGCCCACCACGTCGGTGATCAAGTTGGCGTCAAAGATGGTTGCCCCAGTGAACACTAAACTGCCGAACGTGAAACTAATCCACCTCCCGAAAGCTGACGTCAAAGTGTTCAGGGACATGAAAGCAAAGGAGTAGGACTCTATTTCGGCTGTGCGTGGAATTCGGTTCTGTCACTTGTGGCAGTGTACGCGGTCCGACACTTCACAACCATAGCTGTTTTAGCAAGAACAGTTGACGCAGAAAAGATATATCTTTAAAAGCAAAGTCTCCTATGGATGCGAAAAGCAGAACGAGGTCGCGAGCTTGCGGTGCCACTGAGAAGGAACGAACAATGATCGCTACAGGCAAACCGGGCACAAATGTTCCTCCTCGGAGTGATAGGAGAGCGCCGTGACCGACTCAGGTCACCGTCCAGCAGAAAGAATGCACGCGACAAACGTCGAATGTGCGCACAGGATCTTGACTTATTAAACTCGTTTCAATTGTGCCACTTTAAACATGTGTTCTTTCTTATATTTAAACCTGGCCGTCAGCAGCCCAGCCTCCTTACGAAAGTAAAAAGAGAAATACAGTGCCCTGTCCTGCATGTATTTCTCGTCTCTGAGTCCTTTTGTTTCGCGCTGTTTTTTGTCATGCTTACCTACTTTTATTTTATGTACAGTCTCCGCACAAAAACAAAAATTATGAAACCTAAGGCGACAACAGTTTTTCTTTTATAAATATACAAAGGGATGGTTTCACGCAAGTCGCAAAACGTGC
>JABSTQ010006105.1:0-122130 GCA_013358835.2 Ixodes persulcatus
GTTAACAGGTGATGAGAAAACATAAAGAAACACCTTAGTCGCGCACTTTTCCGACGGACGGAAAGTAAGGGTAGATTGAGGCTGTTCAGATTATAAGTTACAGAATCAAGTCGCTTGTATTTGATTAGAATAAATCGCGCCGCCTTCCTCTGAACTTTTTCGAGTTCACCAATTTGATTTTTTTTATAGGGGTCCCACACCGATGCAGCGTACTCCAAGGAAGGCCTAATATACGTTGTTTAGGCCAGTAGCTTCATTTGAGGCGGAGCACTGTTAAGATTTCGTCTTAAAAACCAAAGCTTTTTTATTGCTCTGTGACATATTTCATTTATGTGCTTACTCCACCTCAAGTCTTTAAAAAGTGTTGCACGCAAGTATTTAAAACTATCAACTTCAACCAAAAGACTCCCATCAAGCTCGTAAGTCAAAAAAAAAAAAGCATTCTTAGTTTTGTTAGTTATTCGTGCAAACACTGTTTTTTGTATTAATTTTCATCTTCCATTTTGAGCACCAATCTTGAATAGGCCCAACGGATGCACTTAATCTGCGCTTGTCGTCTTCCTCCCTGAAGTTTGAATAGACCAGACAACCATCCGCAAATAGCCGCGCAGTAAACCGTTGGTTTATTTCCGCCGCGATATCATTAATGTAAATTAAAAATATTACTATCCAAAGAACTGACCCCCCCGGGACGCCCGAGGGCACCTCAAATACAAATGAACAGTCACCGTTAACCTCCATATACTGCATCCGATTAGATAAATACGCCCTGACTTACGATATCTCGCCATGATTTACACCAAGCAAAGAAAGTTTATGAAGTAGTTCAGTGTGTGGTACTCTATCAAACGCCTTAGGAAGGTCAAGGCATATCGCATCAATCTGTCCTCTCTCATTACAAGAAGTGGCAAACTGTCAAATGTTTGTATGAGTTGCGGGACCATCAATAGTTGCTGGCGAAAACCATGGTGGTTAGAATGAAAAATCTTGGAGGATTCAAAATACTTGTATAATGCTTTAGAAATAATATGTTCATATAAATTGCATACTATGCACGTTAAAGATACGGGGCGGTAATTTTCAATATTATGCTTACTTCCTTTTTTAAGAATTGGTACCACCCTCGCACTGCGCCATTCGGGGGGTACATGGTGTTGTTTTAGTGATGTTTGAAAAATAATTGTAAGACATTTTTAAACCCATTCTGCATATCTTAAAAAAAAAAAAAACAACTCGTTTCGTGTTTTTTCTTGCTCGGTGTATTTTTCTACGTCTAAGTTTAATAGTAATGAAAAGACTCCCTCTTCAGTGATTATTATATCCCCCTTAGTACTACCTGTCGCATTGACGCTCAAGTGCTCTATAGCACCGTGTGTATTAACAAACGCACTATGAAAAATGTTTTTAACCTATTAAACAAGCGTAAAATACTACCTCGTAGTGTTTTACGCTTGTTTAAGACACTTCATACTCGAGTAAATGGCTACTTACAAATATTAAATATAACAACAAGCAGCTGTTTCCAAATTCACAAGTGAAACCCGTAACAACTTGCATCAGACAATTGTAAAATGCAATATCAAGAAGTTCGCTATTAATTACATCTACGTCGTAGATCAAGCTCATCCCAATTAAATCCAGGCAAGTTAAAATCCCCAGCAATAATTAGTCTGGTTCCGAGTCTAATGTGAGCACTAAGGTAATCGTGTAGTGCTTCCAAGACTGAATTATGAGCATCCTGTGGCCTATAAAATGCACACACGACAAAGTATGTATTATAAAAGTTCATTTTACACCATACACATTCAACTTCCTGAATGTCTTTCATTACTTTCATTTTGAGACGTTCTCCTCTTCCTTGTCATCGTCGGTCATTACCTCAGCCTCGGGTTTTTCACTAAATTGTTTTCTACAAAGTGGATAATATTTTTAAGAATCCATGCTACGCCGCATCCTCTCGTTTTCCTATCTTTTCTTACCATCTTATACCCTGGTGGCAGTAACTCTCCATCACTTATTTCTGGGTGTAACCATGTTTCTGTTACTACCACACCATGGGGGTTATAAATCAATAGTACCTGCTCGAGTTCAATAACTTTATTAGCTAAACTGTGCGCGTTTAGATTTATGACACGTAATTCCGCGTTTTTTTCAGTGAGTAACACTTCATTATTATTGAATCTATTCCTTTCAAGTTTGACGCGGCAGTTATCCTCGTAATGTTACGAGTAGAAATCATCGTTTATCTTAATCTTATTTCCAACGAGCTTTACCCGCGCGCCATCATCCCTCTCTGCCCAGGTAGCACCGAGTTCTGGGCCAAAATTTGGCTTTTGTCTGGGAGTTTAGGGCATTAAAAAGCTCGAAAAAGCCAAAGTAGAGCCAAACCTGACCTTCCTTGGCAAGAGTCTGGGTATTTTGGCCCGAATTCGCCAAACAAGTGCCAAATTTAGGCTTCACTGCCTGATAGTTCGGCTGTCATCTGGCATATTTGGGCCTAAATCGCCTAACAAATGCCAGCGTTAGGCTTACTACCTTGTAGTTCGGTTGACATCTGGCATCTTTGGGCCCAAGTTGCCAAACAAGAGCCAAAGTTAGGCTTCGCTTCCCGATAGTTCGGCTGTCATCTGGCAGCTACGGGCCAAAGTCGCCAAACAAGTGCCGAAGTTAGGCTTCGTTTCCCAATAGTTCGGCTGTCATCTGGCAGCTACGGGCCAAAGTCGCCAAACAAGTGCCAAAGTTAGGCTTAGCTTCCCGATAGTTCGGCTGTCATCTGGCAGCTACGGGCCAAATTTGCCAAACAAGTGCCAGAACTAGGCTTACTGCCTTGGAGTTCGACTGATGAGGCTTACTTCGTAGTAGTCCGTCTGAGATCTGGCATTTTTGGGGCAAAATCGCCAAACAAGTGCCAAAGTTAGGCTTCATTTTTTGATAGTTCGGCTCTCATCTGGCATCGTTGGGCCAAAACCAGAGAAAAGCCAAAGTTTGGCACGTCCCAAATACCGAAATTAGGCGTTGCTCTGGCAGTTATGGCTGAAGTATGGCACCAACTTTGGCGCTCCTCTGTTGGACAAGAGAAACGCCAAACCTTGGCATGCCCCGAATTCCCAGATTAGGATTTACTATGGCAGTTATGGCTCAAGTATGGCACCAACTTTGGCGCTCCTCTGGCGGACCAGAGCAACGCCAAACCTTGGCGTGCCCCGAATTCCCAGATTAGGATTTACTATCCCAAACAGCACAGATTTGGCCAAGCAATGGCCAATGGCTGGCAATGCTCCCTTGGCAAGTGGCCAGACAGTGGCGAGCCAGTGGCCGATGACTGGCCTTTCTCTGGCCATTGGTTGGCCAATGGCCACTGGCCATCAGCCATCGGCCAACCATTGGCCGATGAATGGGCACTCTTTGGTCATTGGCCAAAAGACCATCGCCAGCATTTGGCCAATGCTTCGCCAAAATCCGTGCTGCTTGGGATGGCAGTTACGGCTCAAGTATGGCACCAACTTTGGCACTCCTCTCGCGTACCAGAGAAGAGCCAAACTTTGGCATGCCCTAGGATCGCCCAACTAAGGCTATAGTTAGGCACCGTATATTGGCACTGATGAGTGCCATGGTGCAAAAACCTAACTGCGCCAAAGTTGGGCTCTTATGTTTGCCAGACCTTTGCCCAAGTTGGGCATTCTTCTGGCGTGCTGCCTGGGTGCTTTCACACTTTCCCAGAGCATCTTTCGTCTGTTTAATGTGGTCCGTGAAAAGTCGTCTGACATATATATTCTTGAGCGCTTCAATTTTTTGCAGTTCGGAAAGTTTCTATACTTTTTTATTGAAGTCTGCAAAGTTCATGATTACTGGCCGAATTTCGCTGGGTTGCTTCCGTCCGATTCTGTGCATTCGTACGATCGACTTTACTGTTACTCCAAGTCTGCTTAAAAAAAATATTTGTGACTACTTCCGATTTTAAATCTTCGTTTTTTTCGTCTTGGGTCTCAGCGATACCAAAGATTACCAAGTTGTTTGTTCGACTACGATCTTCAAGGTCGACAAGTTTCTCCTGTTGGATTTGAATGGTCGAATTCAACTTTTTGACGGTATCTTCAACGCCACTGACTTTGGCGTCACTGTTATTGACTGAAGTTACAAGTTGTTTAATGTTTCTTGTGAGTTCGTCCATTCTTTTATGGAGGCTAGTTTTTTATTTCTTTAATGTCAACGCCTATTTTTTTCTAGGTTTCCCGTATTTCAGCCAACATTTTTTCAGTCCTTGTTTCTGGGCCCAGGTTCAGCTCGAAATCACCCGATAAGAGGAGCACCATCATTCCACAGTAATGCAAGACACAAGCGTAAAACACCTTGAGGCACGGCAGGACAATGAGGTACCGATTATCCCTTCTACAAGTTGAGTATGTTTCAGTACTAACCTGAATGGTAAATAACAGTGGCATATCAACCGACGTTATCCTTGCAAAGTTGCCGTGCTTACAAAGCTTGTCGCGTCTGGTACAGTTCTTATAACAGCAGGTCCGTCGTCCCAGAATGCCGTTTGGGCCACATCATGCTAGGGCGACGTTCCGCTGACGATGACCGATCCTGATACGGGGCTTCCGCTGGATCTTATCTTCGTTTGGTTTGCTTTTACCGCCGACGAAGAGCACTGGCCCAACAACAGCAACACCTGAATGGTAAATGACAGTGGCATAACAACCGACGATATCTTTGCAAAGTTGCCGTGCCCCCTTATTTGCTTAGCACATTACCCCATGCAAAGATCTTTGGTCTACTCGTCCAGGGCCTTAAATCTGCTAAAGGTCCTGGCTGTTTCTCCTCCTGCCAGTTGGTATCCTGTCTTCCAGCGAACATGCGGTGCCTCTCCTCTGCCTTCGAAGGCACCTTATTTACATCTTACCCGCGCTCCTTGTCAACCCCCCCCCCCCTCCCGGTTGCATCACCTCCTCCCAACCAGTAGCATGGGGTGCTCGAGAAAGCGTGACCGCAACTTCATCGTTCGACTTCTTTCAGTACTCGATTCGAGGAGGCACCTGCTGAGCTCTGCTTTGACACTAGTCGTTAAATGTCCAACAGACATTGTCTCGACGGGCATCATTACCCTGAGTGAACAACCCGCTCATCGAATCCGCGGGACTCCATAGGGACGACTAGAAGCAGAGGCATACCGAACGGGCCCCACGTTAGATGCGCCAGTTTTATGTGGCGCGTCCGCTATATAATAATGGCCGCCGGGTCGGTTTGTACTTCTATCGTCTCCCAGGGGGAGACACACTGCAACGAAAAGACAGCGATTGTGATTACTGTACTTCCCTGTTGCCCGTCCTCGAGAGCCTGCAACCCAGTCCTGCCGACCCTGGTTGTCGCCGGTCGTTCAGAGCTCGCAGTCGGAGTCCGCGTCCAGGCCTGCGGATCGTCCTTCCCACGCCAGCGCTGCGTATGCTAGCTGTGCCGGGCTATCATAGCCCAAGTCTCGCTGCGGAACCACTTCAGCATCTTCATGGCATAGGCCGGTGTGGCCAGGGCTCACCGTTCTCCATGGTCCTGCTTAGAAGATCGCTGGTAAACCGCTCCTGGGATCGCCATGGGCCAAACCAGCCAGAACGGCTCCATCGTTCCTTCCCGGCCCCAGCCTCGCGCACCACACTCTGTCAGGCGCCACCTCGCGTCTCTACGGCCAACCGTCTGTCACGTGCCCTCCACCCCGTCGTCTTCCACACTCGTCCCCCACAAGATTCAATCGACATTTTTGTTTTAAAGCCAAACTGAGACTCAGAAAGTCCTGAGAGTTTGACGAAGTCATTATTTAAACTGCACAAAAGATTGTTTTTGAGCCCTACGGAAAAAATAGGCGGGGTCAATACAGGTCTATAATAAGACATATAATTGTTTTCACCGTCCTTGTTCATCACTGACTCTTGTCCACGTTTTATTTTTCTGGGGAAATCTTACGACAAGCACACCTTGAAGGAATGTACAAGATATGTTGCGATAATGTCAAGCATAAATTTAATGGGTTTAAATTAAATGTAATAAATGTAACACGCTTTACTGTTATTTAAGCCCATAAATGTTTTAAATACTTCATTGTAAGTAGTAGGATCAAGAAAGATTCAATCTTTCTTGAAATGCCGTCCACGGCTACCTTGCAGTGTGATCTCGACGCCGCCTTTAAAAATGAGAAAACATTCAGCCAGCGTGGCCTCGGATACCAATCCGCCATCCATGCTAATTTCCCCTACGGAACTGTGGGATCTACAGCGCTGTACGATTTCATTTTTTTAGTTTTAGGCGATATCTGGACGTTTCTTCGTAGCCTCATTGAACAGTTTAATGTAGTGTTTACGCATTGCCCTCCCCAGATCTGCAGCTAAGGTATTGCGATATTGTTTTCCAGATAACTAATTCATTCTGGTCTTTCGTAGTGATATAATATCGGTACAACCACGTTTTGTGCCTTATCATTTTATTGTGAACAGGCGTAATCCAAGCTTACGAGTTTTTGTGTAATGAGGTAATTGTCCCATCTGGAAAACATCTCTTGTAAACAGTTTTTCATTTATCAAGAAAGTTTTCAAACGTACCGGTGATGCTTTTCTGTGACAGTATCGGTGTCCAATCTATTCATGAAAGGTCTTCCCTTTGGTGCACAAGATGAAACAGGAACAAAGCAAACAAATAACAGATTTTAAGGTTTCAAACAAAAAGCTGAATAAACGCACAACAAAATACCATTTGGGCGACAAGCACTCATGTTTTTTTCTTATTATACTGTTGAACTGCAACCTCCATTGAGGTCACTGCAGGAGTGCAATACAAAGGTGAAAAATAAAATGAGTAGTGCGAACAATACACAAGATCAATTACAAAAAAATCATTCGCCAGTCACGCATCAAACAATTCAAGTTGCACAATTTCTAAAACGATGTCGTCGTACTGAAGCATACGCGTGGGGAGGAAAGTTCTTCCGGGGAAATCTGTGTCTCCACGGATTCAGTAGACAGTTGGGGTCCCTTCCTCAGTGCCTTAGCATAAGACCCCTTGCATAAAAGGCAAACTCTTCCTTGGCTGCTTGGTAGCTAAGGTTATGTTAATTTTAAAAGTCAATACTCCTTTTTTCTGGTTTTTATTTAGGGCTTGCGCGAAATATAGCAGGGTGAGCTCCACTACAGTGTACACGTTTGGGTTCACTTTTGCAGATGTCCGCTACACGGTCAGTGCAACCTCACTTTCCAAACGTTTCTCGTCCGCGGAAATTTCGGGAACCATGCCCAGCACGTTAACTGGCAGCGGAAACACCGCTGAGGATGTGGAATGAAAGAGCGGACTCTAAAGTTGAAGTACCTTGCCTTCACGTTGGACGGAAGAGCATGGAGTTCAAACGTGAGTATCAGATGTCGGGTTGGTTTTCGCGAACATCACGCCTTAAAGTGATCTGTCGAACAGCAACAACAGCACTCTTGCGCAGAGCTTCGAGGCTCTCCTCTTCACTGCATTCGAAAAGATCAGTGTCTGACATGACACCGTGATCAGTATTATGGTACGATGGGGGGCGTTAGTGTAACCGGGTAATCTTCCAGGCTTGTCATCTTCAGGAGTGATGTGCTCTGCGGCTTATTATCTACCTCAACACGGAGGTAATCACCCAGCTTCTTTGGCTCATAACATTTTCCAATCACTTCTTCTAAGTGCATCGCAATTAAAAATAAATAAAGTTTTCACAAAAGCACACTGTCACTTCTAGAGTGAAGTGCAGGAAATCGAGGATATTTTTTTGTCTCATTAGCATTTAGAGCGCAGCTGTTAGGCACTCGTTCCGCCAATAGCGGCGTCGGCGTCGCCATAGTCGTCGGCGTCACCGTCGCCATTCGTGTAACTGCGCGCTGCATTATTGGACGTCAAAGGCCTAAACACAACTTATATTTACCACTAAATTTATGCAATTAACTGAACTGGTGCGTAGGTCTGTCATATACTATAATGCAACACTGAGTATTCAGTTTCCCCGATAACTTTAGCGGCAAAACTGACGTCTCATGACCTCAATATCAATTCAGTTTCCCCGCTAAATTTTGCGAGGAATTGAATTGGTGTTCATGTCATGTGGCGTTAGATTTCCCGCTAAATATCGCGAGTAATTCGACTTTGTGTAAAATTCACGTGACATCAATTTTTCCAGCTAAAGTTAGCGGGGAAACTGAAATGGTGCTAAGATCACGCGACGTCAATTTTCCCGCTAAATCTACCTGGGAAACTGAAGTTGTTCATAGGTGTTGAGACTACGTGGCGTCAATTATCCAGCTAACTTCAGGAAGGAAACTGTGACGTCATGTGACGTCACAGGCCACGGGTTCACTAAATCCGGAGCACCTACACAAAAAGTTTCAGGTTGAAATGAACACTGCGCCCGTTGCATTCTGGGCCTCCCCGTGCCCAGAATAAAACGGAAAATAAAACGGAATAAAATAAAACCGTTACCCTCCTCGTCCTCCTGGCCAACCCTCATATTTATACTATATATATATATATATATATATATATATATATATATATATATATATATATATATATATATATGCAACGGGCATGGCGGAGGGGGGGGGGGGGCCGAAGGCGTGGGTATAATTAAAAAGAAAAGAAAACCTTTTTAGAAAACAGCAACAACGGACGGTCTATTCTTGGATGTTTCGGCCGGAGTCCGGCCTTCATCAGGAAGACGAAGTCAGGACTCCGGCCGAAACGTCGAAGAATATATCGTCCGTTGTTGCTGTTTTCTAAAAAGCTTTTCTTTTCTTTTCAGTCACATATATATATATATATATATATATATATATATATATATATATATATATATATAAGTCAGAGATCCGTACTTGCGGAGTTGCTATGCTAGGAGTTTATTCTATGTATTACGACAGTTTCGCCGAGAGGCTCGGCTTCGTCAGGAGATGGCATACATGTGAGGGCATCAGACTGCGCAGAGCAGTAAGCGGCCAATGGGGCGAGGAGGACGTGACGTCAGGAAAAATAAAAGTAAAAGGACATGAAAAACGCGAACATATTCAAACAAAATCAAACGCTCAAAAGGAAAAAAAAAAAAAATTGTTTGACTTGAGCGTGCTCTCACGGTAGGGCGGCGGGTTTCAAAGCTAAAGCGGCGTATATAAGATCTCCGACACTGCGGTGGGTACAATAGGTCATAAACGGACGGCACAGGCTCTGGAACGACATCTTCGGTACTAATTGCCCGTAAGGCTAAGCCGATGTGGGCGTCCGCTCTCCGCGACGGTCACCCCGCCTCCCCTCGGGCGCCGCACGCCGCGGAAGAGAGGGGAGAGGGGAGCAAGGAGGCAGATCGCGGAGCAGGGTGCGGGGGGGAGGGGGGGGGAATTGCCACTGGATAATTGCAAAGACGTCGTCCCACCGGACAGTGAATTAAAAATACAAATTGAAAAGATGAAACATTAAAATAAAACTTAAAATTAATACACACACATGCCTAGGGTCAAGACCGAGTAACGTTGTGTGCAGCAGGACAGCATTGCGCGGAAGGCACAGATTTGCTTCGTCTTTCACTAAGAAAAAATAAATAAATAAATAGATAATATTAACGGATCTTCCATATGAGTGGGTAAAATGAGGAAAAGGACGCAGCGCGTACAAAAGTGCGTGTGGAAGGCTCACTGTTTCGTACACACACAGACACACACAAAATAATGGTCCAATTCCAACTGCAAATACAGTGCCACTTGGTCAGGGTGAGTATTGGTGTTCCCTGTTAATTATTAGACAACATTTTAATCGCTGCAAGTGTTCCTGGACTTTCATTTATTCCTTTATCGATCGTGTTGAATCGGTATATGAGATACGATTCGCGCTGCTCCCGTTCGCGGTCTGACTTAAATCCGGTTTCAAGGATCGTTACCGAAAGTTTCTCGAACGAATGATGTGGGAGGCTAAGGTGTTTGGAAAGAGCTAGGCTTGGGAGCGATTTTGAATGAGATTTGTGATTATTAAAGCGTGTCCTGAATGCTGTCTTCGTTTGCCCTATATATTGCATTTTGCAGACACTGCACTCAAGCAAATAAATTACATTTGAAGAGTCACATGTCAGGTTCCCTCGAATTTTTAAGGAGAATTGCGATTGTGTGCTGCTAGCGCTGCTAGTATATTGCATTTGTTTGCAGACCAGACATCCCGGTTTCGTGCACGGCTTGCATTCGTCATTTGACAATGACGTATTCAGTCGAGAGTTTACAAGTGAGTCTCTTAGGTTACGTGATCGTCTGTAGACCACACCGGGGGCGGACGGAAATGCACGTTTAAGGCGTTCGCTTTGTTCTAGAATATTATAGTGCCGTCTCAGTATACCGTTTACATTAGGAAAGTTCGTGCTGTAAGTTAGACATAGATTCGTGCGTTGTAGGTCGGGTTTGGGGGGGCAGTTCGCAATTAAGTCCTCGCGGTTCAATTGTTTAGCTTTTTGAATTGCGTCGTCAATTACACGTAATGGATATTTTTGTTTTCCCAGCATGGTCTTTAGGTTCTGGGCGCTCGCATCAAAATCTTCCTCTTTCGTGCAAATTCGTTTGAAACGGTGGGCTTGGCTGTAGGGGACGCTGTTTTTACAATGGCGAGGGTGGTCGCTCTGGTAATGAAGATAATGTTGTCGATCTGTCGGTTTGCGGTAGAGATTTGTGGAGAGTTTACCATTTTCAATTTTTACAGTTTTTTTTTTTTTCCTTTTGAGCGTTTGATTTTGTTTGAATATGTTCGCGTTTTTCATGTCCTTTTACTTTTATTTTTCCTGACGTCACGTCCTCCTCGCCCCATTGGCCGCTTACTGCTCTGCGCAGTCTGATGCCCTCACATGTATGCCATCTCCTGACGAAGCCGAGCCTCTCGGCGAAACTGTCGTAATACATAGAATAAACTCGTAGCATAGCAACTCCGCAAGTACGGATCTCTGACTTATTACATTTTCCCGGTCCATTTTTCTCAAACTACTGTGCTTCACCTATATATATATATATATATACGGTGAGTGGGTTCAACGGGCCGGTTGGACGTAAAACGCATCAAACAAATCAAGTTGCACAATTTCTAAAACCAACGTTTCAAGCGGCGTCCGCTTGAAACGTTGGTAAAGTAAAGGCCCTCCTGGAACTACTCAACTTTCGTTATATATATATATATATATATATATATATATTGATGCGAAGAGGGAAAAGGCAGCTCGAGAATGGGAACCAAGGAAGACGAAGACGCTAGAGCAGCTCGCTTGGTTTTCTACAAGAACTCTTATTCTTCCGGCGTCGCCTTCAAAGTAAATTAAATCATCTCACAATCACCGCAACATTTTGGTGGAGGTGAATATTTTCCCCCTACCTCTACGCCTCGCCCAACCTGGACCTTCGAAACCGCCGCCGCCCACTGCAGAGCGAAATGCCCAATACCGGTAGCCCACCCGAAGGTACTCCGACAATACCTACACCACCACTGGTCCTCTCCCAGCCGCGAGACCCTGGAAATTTCACCGGAACCGGAGACCAAGATGTCGAGGAGTGGCTGCACCTCTATAAGCGCATCAGTACCCACAACAGATGGGACCCTACCATCATGCTGGCCAACATTATTTTCTATCTGAAGGACACGGCACGAACCTGGTTCCTGACCCATGAAGAAACCATCACTTCGTGGGATATGTGTAAAGAACAACTTCAACACCTCTTTGGCGATCCCACAGGCCGAAAACTATCTTCAAAACGAAAACTTGCATCCCGTGTTCAAACCTCAAGCGAGTCGTACATGGCGTACGTGCAAGATATATTGTCGCTTTGCCACAAAGCCGACGCGGGCATGGCCGACTCCGAACGAATTTCACACATCCTCAAGGGCATTGCGGATGACGCGTTTCAACTTCTTGTTTTTAAGGACTGCTCCACCGTCGAAACCCTAGTGAAAGAATTCCGGCGATTTGAAGAGGTCAAGAAGCGCCGGATAACTTCCAACTTCACCCGGCTCCCTAACACGACAGCAATTCCACGTGTGAGGAAACTCCAACATCGGAAACACAAATCGCTAAAATCGTGAGGAAACTCCAACATCGGAAACACAAATCGCTAAAATCGTACGTCGTGAGCTAGAAGCGATTCTCCCGCCCAATGCTTTTTCCCACTCTGCTGCAGAGCCAGAACCGATTTCTATATCTACAGTTCAAGCCGTGATCCGCCAAGAAATCGACAAACTTCATGTTCCAGCACCAACACGTAGATCCTGGACTTCGTCCGATCGCCCAGCTTATAAGCAGCTAATCTGGAGGGTCAAGCTCCGCGACGAGACCCTGCAGCGTGGAGGACACCGGATAACAAACCCATCTGCTTCCATTGCAGTGCCGTTGGTCACATCGCCCGCTACTGCCGTAGCCGATGGAATAACCGACCACGCACCTTCTCTTCTCTTAGTTACCGCCGCTTCTTCGATGATCGTTTCTCCCCACCCCCGCCCCTTGTTCACCCACAAGACGAAGGCTTCGGATCGCGCCCCCTCTACCACCACTCCTCCTCTCCACGTCGCCGCCAGTCTCTGTCGCCCGCCCCTCGCCGCCCTATCCCGCCAGCTCGTGCTCCCCGAAGCTCGGAAAACTAACTCATGCAGCTTCAAGAGGTGAAGCTGCATCACTGTCACTGCCCACAAATCCTCCAAACGACGTATGCGCTACTGTCCACAATCAATTGCCCATTGCAATCGACGGTACCAGTATATACGCCCTTATAGGCACTGGAGCTGCCGTATCTATAATGAGAGAAGATTTGAGACGACAGCTACACAAACCGTTGACACCACCAGACTCCAAACTACTGATCGGCGCAGACGGCCATGTTATACGTTCCATTGGCATCTGCGGCTCCCGTATAACTCTTGATCACCAAACGACCTTCGTCTTGTTTACGGTTATATCTAGCTGTCCCCACCCATTAATACTCGGATGGGATTTTCTTTCTGCCCACTCTGCCCTCATTGACTGCGCAAAAAGAGAAATCGCACTTGACTTCGCCGCTCCAACAGATATTCCGCAACCAGTACTTTCAAAGCTACGTTCTACGGACAGCCATCGCATTCCGCCACTAGTCGCCGTCGCAGTCAGAGTCGCATCAAACAACCCTACAGCTGATGGCGATTATATTGCATCTCTAAGAGTCGACACTGTTCTAACGAAACAACTTGCTGTCCCCCATTCTCTTGTTTCGATCACGGCTGGCATAACCTATCTATGGGTGGTTAATTTCAGCCAGACTACACAAGTTTTGCCCAGTGGAACCTCACTAGCCGAAACATCGTCCTTTATAACCCGAAGTGTATCTGCTGTAGCCGTGGACATGTCGCCATCTCCTCCTTAAAGTCCTCTGGCGAGTTCCCTCCTTGATAAACTCAAAAGCATGATCGACCCCACACTGAATGAGCAACAGAAACAGGACGTTCAAAATCTGCTTTACAAACACCATGACGTATTCGATCTAGGTAATCGCCCTCTCGGTCGGATCACCACAACCACACACCACATCGATACAGGGCCTCAACCACCTCTACATCACCGTCCTTACCGAGTCTATGCCAGTGAAGGCCGCCTTATACAAACAGAAGTCGATAAGATGATGGCGCAAGATATCGTTCAACCATTCTCTAGCCCGTGGTCCTCCCCAGTTGTCCTTGTCAAAAAAAGGATGGGACGTGGCGATTCTGCATTGACTATCGTCGGCTCAACAAGATCACAAAAAGGGACCTATACCCAATGCCACGTATCGACGATACACTTGATTGTCTACACGGCGCCCAGCACTTTTCTTCCATCGATCTTCGCACCGGATATTGGCAGATCAACGTCGACGAGTCAGATCGAGAAAAAACTGCGTTCATAACTACAGATGGTCTTTACGAATTCAAAGTAATGCCATTCGGCCTATGCAATGCCCCAGCGGCTTTCGAACGCATGATGGACCGACTTTTGCGAGGGCTCAAATGGACAACATGCATATGCTACCTAGATGACGTAATAATTTTCTCCACAACATTTTCATCTCATCTAGAGAGACTCGATCGGGTACTCGCTCTCTTCCGAAAGGCAAACCTTCAATTGAATTCCTCCAAATGCGTGTCTGGAAGCTCTCAAATCAAAGTGCTTGGTCACCTTGTGGACAAAAACGGCATCAGACCTGACCCCGAAAAAACCAAAGCTGTCTAAGAATTCCCAACACCAGCCTCACCTAAAGACATCCGCAGTTTCCTCGGACTTTGTTCGTACTTTCGTCGATTTATTCGCCAGTTCGCTCACACTGCGCGTCCTCTTACAAACGTCCTAAAGAAAAACCAATCATTTCTGTGGACTGCCGACCAACAGGCAGCTTTCGAAGCTTTGAAGACAGCTCTGACATCCAGCCCCATGTTAGGCCATTTTGATCAATCCGCTCCTACTGAGCTACGTAGTGACGCCAGCGGCCACGGCATTGGAGCAATATTGGCCCAGCACCAACTAGGCCAAGAACGTGTCATTGCCTACGCCAGCCGCACACTTTCACCGGCTGAACAAAACTACACCATCTCTGAACGTGAGTGCCTGGCTGTAATCTGGTCCATTACGAGGTTCCGCCCCTACCTCTTCGGAAGCCCATTTTCTTTCGTCACAGATCACCACGCACTCTGCTGGATCTCATCACTTAAAGATCCTGTAGGCCGCCTTGGACGCTGAGCCCTCCGTCTCCAGGAATATTGTCACGAATGACTAGGTGACAAACAAGGAATAACTGAGAAAACTGAAACGTTTAATGGGGGCGAACTTGTGCCCCAAAATAAAATGTAAAAGAAAGAAAACAACAGAGCGTCGCGGGCGTCGAAGTCGGCGTAGCAGCAAAGTCGAACGCTTGGGCGAGACTCAGTCCGGCTGGTTACGCGGAGCCCCTTTTGTACACGCGTGGGCTTCTGGAACATTCGGCGCGCCGAACATTCTAACCTAGAACGAGCAACACGGTTCTCGAAATTACCAGAAGTCTAAATTGGAAGAATAAATGAAACACGCGGCGCTCCCAGGGATCGAACCCTGTGCTCTCTGCGTGGAAGGCACGCGCGATAACCGTTAGGTCACGAGCGCGCTGCCTACTTAGTCAGCTGCGCTCGCGGCAATATGACTATACGGTCATTCACAAATCAGGGAAACTTCACAAGGATGCCGACTGCATTTCTCGGCACCCAGTAGACCCAGCGGACTCCACGCCCGATAGTGCGACACTCCCGCTTCTTTCCATATCCGCGATTCTTAACATCGCACGGGAACAGCGTCGTGATAGTTCTCTCCAAACCATTATCAATGAGGTCACCGCCGGAACAAATCGCTCATCTTCCAGTCTCTACAGAATTAATGACGGCATCCTCTATCGCCAAAAATTTCGGTCAGACGGTGCTCCTTTACTTATCGTCATTCCTAAGCATCTTCAGACCACAGTGCTCGCCGAGCTGCACGACTCACCATGTTCGGGCCATTTAGGTGTCATTCGAACCTATGCCCGCGTCAAACAGCGATTCTACTGGGCAAACATGTACCGCACAGTCAAACGATATGTCTCCTCGTGTGACTCCTGCCAACGTCACAAAACATCATCTACGCGGCCCTCGGGACTACTTCAGCCTTTGGCTCCTCCTGACCACCCGTTTCATCGGGTGGGAGTGGACCTTCTCGGCCCATTTCCTGAGTCCTGCACTGGCAAACGCTGGGTGGCAGTTGCAGTAGATTATGCCACGCGGTGCGCGATTAGAAGGTCCCTTTTCACTGGCACTGCTGTCAACGTCGCCCATTTCCTCCTTGAAGATGTAATCCTCAAGCATGGTGCACCAAGAGAACTCCTTTCCGACCAAGGTCGCCCCTTTATATCCAGAGTCGTCAGTGGAGTTTTACGAAACTGCTCCATAGTCCACAAACAGACAACAGCCTATATTCCCCAAACAAACGGCCTGGTTGAACGACTCAACAGGACGATCTCCGAGATGCTTTCTATGTATATATCCACCGACCACCGCAATTGGGACACTGTCCTTCCATACGTTACTTTCGCCGACAATTCCTCGCGCCACGACACAACAGGCTATTCGCCCTTCCATCTTCTATTCGGCCGTGAACCATCCTTCATGCTTGATTCCCTGCTTCCATTGCAACAGGACACTACGCTCACGAACCACACGCTCAACGCCATGTGTCGTGCTGAGGAGGCACGCCAATTAGCACGCTTTCGGACCCTAGATTCGCAAGAGCGGCAATGTGTTCGCTATGATCACGGGCGCAACGTCGCCGTTTACTCTCCCGGAGATTTGGTGTTGCTCTGGACACCTCAGCGTCGCATCGGCCTCGCTCAAAAGCTTCTTCCACGTTATCGCGGTCCATACAAAATAATTCACCAAACCTCCAACGTCAATTATGTTGTCGAGCCTTACGGACTTCGCCAAAATCAACGCCCTGAACATCCACAGACTGTTCATGTCCTACGATTCAAGCCATACCACGCTCCACAAAACGGCGAGACGCCGTTTCCCCCGGCGGGCGAGTAATGATGCGAAGAGGAAAAAGGCAGCTCGAGAATGGGAACCAAGGAAGACGAAGACGCTAGAGCAGCTCGCTTGGTTTTCTACAAGAACCCTTATTCTTCCGGTGTCTCCTTCAATGTAAATTAAATCATCTCATAATCACCGTAACAATATATATATAAATGAAGTCAAAGATGCGTACATACGAAGTTGCTATGCTAGGAGTTTATTGTATGTATTACGACAGTTTCGCCGAGAGGCTCGGCTTCGTCAGGAGATGGCATACATGTCATCTGGCATACATGTCATGTATGCCATCTCCTGATGAAGCCGAGCCCTGCGCTCTAATTTCGCATTACCGAGAAGCGTACACGTCTGTATTTTTTTTTAATTAATAGGAGTCGGGCAGCTTGTTTTGAAAGGTCTCTTTGCTCAGTGTTTAGGAGCGCGTGAGGATAAGAAGTGAAGGATGTCCGGATTCGGCAGTGCACCGCCCACCACCGCGCCCAACAAGGGGTTAGGTAACGCACCAGACGAAGATTGGCTTTGCTGAAGACATTACTCTAACAGCGTCACCGGGGAACTATAACCAAGTGTGGATCTGGACGAGGGTATCGGTCACAAACAAAGGTTAGCCCTGGCCGCCAAGAAAGGTAAACGAGGAAAGAAGAGCAGGAAGAAAAAATGGCAAAGCTAGAAGAAAAGGGTGACTGACTGAATCATCATGGTCGGGCCAATCCAGAACACCCGTCTACGAAAGACAGGGGACGAAGCGGTATATTTCCTGACCCGGGGGGCCCTGAAGGGTTCACAAATACCCCGGGCTAACATCACCCATCAGGATCCCTTTTTTCCTAGACACAAATTAAATAACGCAAAGCCAGGCGTGGGTTGGTGAACCCACATGGCTCAGGGGTTCGTGGTGACGCCACTCACCAAGCACCTAATAAAGCAGGTGCCCCTGCGTGTGGGTATGGGGGCCCACGTAAATGGACTCCGTGGTGACGCCACTCACCAAGCACTAAATGAACACTTGAGGTGTAGGCGCCGTCTGCGAGGGCCTTGCTTTTGGATTGTCTGACTCTCCCGCCAGCTTTCAACCCCTGAATGACGTTGACCTCGGCGACGCGAAGCAGGAGTTTACGATGGCGTACATGAATGACGTAGTTGTGTTTTCACAAAAATTCGAAGAGCATCTCCTGCATCTTCGAATCCTACTCAAACGAACGTGCGAGACCTGCCCTATGATTCATTCACATAAAGTTCAGTTGGCCTCACCTGTAATGAACCTTCTTGGCTTTGTTGCAGATGATGGCACGCTGCGCCCGAATGAGATTAGTTGCGCGCAATAACGGAGTACCAACCCCCTCACGACGTCAAAAGCGTAGAGAGGTATCTAAAGATAATTGCGTTGTATAAAGCTTTCATTCCGCAATGCGCTGATATAACGTAACTTCTGAACCAGTTGCTTCGCAAAAAAACAAAGTGGTGTTGGGGTAAGAGCAGAAAACCTCATCTGCGTGCCCTTCACGGGTTGTGACTGAAAATGTTGTCTAAATTAGCCCGACTTGAATCGTCCGTTCATGTTGTACACCAACGCAAGCGATTACGGACGAGGAGCAGTTCTTCTGCAGGAACATGGCAGTGTTCTTCGTCCTGTAGCTTTCGCAAGTCATACGCTAACCGGTGCGGAGAGAAACAACCCAACAACCGAAAAAGAGTGTCTGGTGATTATTTCCGCGCTTGAAACGTTTCACGTGTACCGTGACGGCACTTCGTTTTGCAATCACACTGGCCTCATGGTGCTCTCGTGGTTTAGAAGGTTTCAAAACCCGGTAGGAGGACTCGCTTCATGTGCCCTTTCGCGCAAGCGCTACAAGTACGCAATCGTGTCAAAGCGTACTGTGCCTAACCACGTTGAAATTGCGTTGTGCGGTGCTTCACTTCTCAGGTAGGAAATGCAGGTAGATCCCTAATGGATGGTACTTGGCATTGCGGCGCCCATTATGCCGGATTCACGGTGAAGAACCCTGGTGAGCAGAAGAGCTCCGTGCGGCCCAGCTGTCTGATAGACTTTGTCCGAAGTTGATACACCAGATGGCAGAATAAAGCGCAACCGACGCCAGGAGTCCCGGAGGCTTGTACTCATACCTGCTGAGTAGCGATTCCGTCCAGCGGCGGAACATCCCCTGCAGATAATGTGTCCGGCGGCCCGCCCTTCCGGACTGTAATACCTCGTAAACTCTGTGAGTAATTTATAAGGTATATGCGTGATCCCGCCTTAGCAGGCCACAGCAGGGGGTGTAAATCTTATGAAACATTATACCAAATCGCAACATGGCCAGACATGTGGCAGGATGTAATGAGGTATACATGTAGCTGGAGGGTATGTCAGAAGGCGAAACCACGAGCTGGCCAACCACCTGGTTAATGCAGTCGGTCGAAAGCAAGTACTTCTAGGACTGTGTTGCCTGTGACGTTGCCGGTCCATTTTCTCATAGTCCATGCGGCAATCAATATTTGCTAGTAGTGACCGACCACTTCACAAATTGGGGAGATATGTTTTTTTTATGCAACCTGGACCCTAGAAAAATCTGGGACTGTCTTCTTGAGACGTTCGTGCGGTTAGCCTTGCCGCAACGCTCATTGCTGTCTACTCTCCTTATTTTGTCAGCAAGGTGTTTGGGGATGCGTTTAAGGCGCTGGGGATACTTCACAAACGGACTTCGCCGTACCATCTACAGGCGAATATCATAAAAACAGCAAACCTTAACCTGAAGCTGGTGCTAGTAGCATAAAGAGCGACACAGACTGGAACTCAAAATTGGCAGAAATAGCATTCGCTACCAGCACGAGAATCAACCTATCCACGGGTTTTACTCCGGCTCAACTTAACTTCGGGAAAGAGCTCGCATTTACCCTAGGTAATGATGTTATTTGCATAGGTTCCACAAGCATGCAGCGCACCACTACGGAGTTCGCAGATCTCCGTAAGTGGTTCACGGAGAACACACAGAAAGCTCCAGAGAACCTGGACGTCTCGAGACTGCAGCAGGCAAATTAGTGTAACAAAGGGAGTCGAAATATGCAGTTCAGGTTAGGAGGCCTGGTCCTGAGGTGAACTCATCTGCTGTTTGATACTTCTAGAGGCTTAACAGGCTCTTTAGCAAATATATGGGATTGCTCCTACCGTATTAGCAAGAAACTCTCCAACCTGTCTTAGGAGCTGGTGTATTGAGAATCTGGTGAAGTGTGCGGGTCCTTTCATGTCGCCGAGGTAAAAGCTTTCCATGAACCCGAGGAGGTAGACGTTTTGCATACCGTCTCTTACACGATATAACCTGCGACGGCAGCGAAGACGGCGAAAAGAGAACGTGCTCTTAGCGCATTATGTTCATGGCCTCTTCGGTGTTTTGGGGAAGAAGAGAAAGGTGCCGTGCTCCAGCGTGCGCAAATGGGCAGGCGTCGTCCTCAGGTGCGGCACTTTTATTCTTGCAGCGCTATGGCCTCATGTTGCTGTTAATTTCGAGTGCCTCGCACGAAACATGTAGTGGCGCGCCGCAGCTCCCATCATCAGACCAACCACAGCAGCATTAGAGCTTTCCGAAATCACGGACGACAGACCCGCGCTCGCCCACCTGCGAACACATATGCTGACCCAGAAGAAAGGCCACCCAAGACCTTCTAAGACGTCTTCTATTTGTTGTTTGGAAGGGGGAGATGCGTGGCCAACTTGGGGATCTATAGCATTGGCCCAGGTTGCCCTTCTGCCAAATCGTCAGTGATCATTTCCACTGCGACGGTGCAAAGGCCAGTCACCCACGCGAGCGGCGCTCCGACGCTGATAAAATGCCGTCGCAGCTTATTGACCTTTCCAGCGGCAGTCTCGATTCACAGCGCGCGTCCCTGGTTTTGAGAGGGTACGTCAGTGTTGCCCGACTGCAGTGGGCTGTGGGTTTTCTAGTCAGTGGGTTGTGGCAGCCTGCGTAGGCACACTTCCGAACGCTGGTGGAGGATAAATTGCCGCGTTCTATTTTTTATTTTGTGTTCCATGACAAATTGCATTTCTCGGGGCTTTTAAGAACGCATTGTACTATTTTTGAGAACAAAAACAAAGAAATGAAAGCTGTTTTGGTGAGTCCATGCATGCCAACACAAATGCAACTGTAATGTTTGTTTCATATTATGTTGATCTTTTTACGGCACCATACACTCAGACGTGTCAATCTACAAGGTCTTAACCGTCGAAAATATTTGACCACAACAGGATATCCGAACTGCATTAATATTCCCCGCCCGCAACATGTAATTCAACGAGTCTCATCGATCGAACAACATATATTGTACGTACCCAGGGTGCCGCGTTATCCGAACGGGATTTGAGAGAGGTATCAGATAACACAGCATATCATATATACAGTGTCGACGATAGTCACTTCACGACGGTTCAATTCCCAAACTAGTTGTGGCCGCCCGATTCAAAATGGCCAAGCGGCTTCCCAGACGCATATATTCTGAAACGTCACGTGATCCCTCCTCAGACACGTTAAAACGATCTTGATGTGTGCTGTGGTTTCATGGAAAGGATCGAGACAGACCCCACGGGCCTCTCAGAAAGCTATGACGAGTCTCTTGCACCCTCTAGGAATTCTCAAAGGGTACGTCAGGAACATCTCCGACCCCTCACATATTTTGGAAGCATTAGCCAAAACGTTTCAGAAATCCTGGTGGGCCTCATAGACGCTATGTTAATATGGATACGCCGCATACCACTTTAATTTCTGAAAATTCGGGCCCGTTAAATATTTTCAAAAAGAGCGAAATATTGAGATCGCAAAAAACTGTTGTTTAGAGTAACACCATTTGTTTACAAAAGAATAACTTTCTTGACGCTTTTGAAAAACTAATTTCTTAGTACCACATGGTATGCTATCTTTCCAACAATCCAAGCGCCAAGAGACATGAAGAATGTATTAAATCAGGGCGTCCAGCTCGCAGAAAATTGCAGAAACACGATCCGCAATGGCCAAGTAGTTTCGCTGCCCGAGGACTGAGAGCGGGAGCACAGGACTTTTTTTACAATGAAGGACTCGATAAGCTTTTCGAACTTGTTGCAAACAGCCTTCAAGTATACCGATCATACGTTCGCAATTACACCGCAGTTGTAACTTCGCAATATTTCGTAATTTTTGTAACTTAGTGTTCCTGCTTGAGTTCGCAACTCAGCGCTGCCACCAGGAGAGTGGCAGCAAGTTTGCTTGTGCTCCAGTATCAATCTTCAACGTGACCTTCTTATCGGCAACTTCCACCGTCATCACCCACTCCCGGTGTCTCCTCATGCTGCGCATGCCCACTTCCAAGATATTAGCCACTCCTGTTGTCAATGACTTGTTCACCGCTTACGTTGAATATCGCGCTCAATCGTTGCCTAGGGATGCACGCCGCAAAATTTCATGACATCGTTTGCTCGACGCTGCAGAAGTCGCTCGTATGTAAAAAATGCTGCACTTTGGACAGCAGTCTCGCGTCGCTGGTATCTCGGCTTGCGATATTGAACGGCTTTTAGTTGTCTGGTTGACGACGAAAAAAGTCTACAGTCTCGACCCGAAATTTGTTTTGTTTCGCTGCTAGGTTATCTACCTTGAACATTTCCACTGCTCTGGTAAGTGACACTAATTATCTGTCAAAAGCGTTTGTAATAGTTTCTTGCTCACAATTCAATGCACATTTTGATTCTTGGTTATCAAGTGGGACAAACTTCCAAACTCGCAGGTCTTGGCCGTCACCAACAGGTCTCAGTTGTGTGGATCAGACTGCTCACCTTCTGGTAGTTCCCGCATCCGGAAGACGTAACTTTATATTTGCTTTGTTTCCTTCGGACAGCCGTAGCCTTGAAGCATTTATACGATTGCCACTCTCCTTTCAGGTTGAGCGCGTCATGGGCTTCCACTTTCTTTTCTGCGGCGACTCGCAGCAGCAGCAGCGTAATCTTGTGTTCAGTCTTCCTTATGCTGAGATGTTTTGTTGTCTTGAAGGTTTCCAGCCATTGCTCAAACATCTCCAATTTCCGACGATGCTGCCTCTAAATTGAAGATGATCCAGTACTTTGAGCTCCTTCATGATTGAGGCTGCCGGATTTACAGTTTGGTGATCGGTTTTTCTTTTGTGACAACCTGTAACAAGCAAGGATGCAACGAGGCAAGCACGTATGAGCGAAAATATTAGTTTATGCAGAGACTGGTAATTAGTACAAGCAGGGGGAGGGCACGCACTGCAATCACCATAAGTTGCCAGCGCAATAAATGGGAATTATAAAGTAAAAAAAAGAAGTCTATTCACAGAGTTTGAGACTAAATTCCTTGCCAAAAATTGGCTTCTTGTTTGGCCATTGTCAAACGCGGGGAAATGCGGTAGAATTACAGGAACATAGCTAGCGAACACAAGTAAATTAAATGGTACGGTGAAACAATTATGGCAATCTACCGTTTACACATCAAGGACATCAAAAATGGTGTCAAGAATAACGTCCTAAAGATCATCGAGAAAGACGTCTAGGACAACCTCTAGGACGACCTCATGAACGACGTCGAGGACGACGTCAAAAACGCCGTCTATCCCGACGTACGACCTCTAGGACGACTTCTAGGACGACCTCTAGGACGACCTCTAGGTAGACCTCAAGGACGACGCCCTAAAGGACGACGTCAAGAACGACGTCTTCAAAGACATCAAGAACGACGTCGAGGACAACCTCTAGGTCGACGGCCAGGACGACGTTGAGGACAACGTCCTAGATGACGTTGTCAAAGACGACGTCTAGGACGACCTCTTGAAACGAAATTTAGGACCACCCCTAGGAAGACCTCTAAGATGACCTTTATTCTGTTAGGCTGCAATGTTTCCTCTTTCATTGCTTTTTCTTATTAAGAGAAAACATAGCTTTAAAATATTTTATTAATTTCAAGATTACTTTTTCTCACTTAATATATTACTCCATTTTTATGTCGGCCAACACGATTCGTTTGACCTATTTAATGGCATGTCAATATTAGTTTAATATGTTGTATTATATGCTATAGGTAACTCAACAGCATCCAAAATGCTCTGTGATTAGGAAGCAACGTTTGATTTTATACTAAAGGCTGGGTCATATATCTGCAACGATTCCCGCAGGGGGCACCTGTGAAAGCAGGTGTTTGGAGAGTGACGTAACCACGGACCCCGGGGCCCGCAGAGGGCGCCTGCAACTTAGGTGCTAGGTGCTTGGTGAGTAGTGTCACCACGGACCCCAGCCCCGTGGGCCACCATACCTGCACGCAGGGGGCACCTACTTAGTAGGTGCTTTGTGAGTGGCGTCTCTACGAACCCCGAGCCATGTGGGTTCGCCCACCCACGTCTGGCTGTGCGTGGCGTACCCGTGTCCGGGGAAAAGAGGATCCTTGCGGTTGAGCTGAGCCAGGGGGACGTTTAGACCCTTCGGGGCCCCCCGGGGCGAGGCAATAGACCGCTTCGGCCCCTGCTTCTCGTAGACGGGTGTCCTGGCTTGGCGCGACCAGGATGATTCAGTCAGTCGCCTCTTCTACCCTCTTCTTCCTTCTTTCTCTTTTCCTTCCACCTCCTTTTTCTTTCTTTTCCTCTACACTCTCTTTATTCCTATTTCACCTTCTTAGGCGGCAATGGCTAACCTTGGGTGGCGACAGATACCTTTCTTCAACCACTCTTGGTTATAGTTACTGGGTAGCACTGGTAGAGTAGCATACCCAGCCAAGGCATACTTGCTATGGGGTGATACCTACCCCCTTTTTGGGCTCGGCGGTGGGCGGTGCGCCACGGTTTCCGAAAATCTCCCCATCTTTATGAATTCCAAGCAAAACCAACTTGATCGGCCTCCCAAACGAGTCCGCGCCAAAGTTTTAATCTCAGACAAGGCTCCAGGTAACCAATCCAAGTACCCAAAGTGTTTGGTCATTCATTTCGAAAGTGACAAACAGCTGTCAAGATTATCGCCCTTCCTCGTCGCGTAAGTACTTGAAAGTGTCGTGGGAAAGAGCTTCAAAGCCAAAAAATGTCTTCTGGCGACCTTCTGGTGGAAATTGAGACCAGCGAGCAGAGTGCGGCGATCCTTGCACTGAGTACAGTGTCCGCCCATAAGGTGTCAGTCACGCCACATCAAACACTAAATACGATCCAGGGAGTTATCTCTGAGGAGGACCTTTTAGAGACAACAGACAACAAAATTGCTGAAGGTCTTTCTGACCAAGGAGTCGTGGCCGCAAGGCGTATCTGCATGCGACGTGACGGGCAGGAAATAAGAAAGAAACACATCGTTCTAAAATTTGAAGCCACCACACTTCCTGAAGCTGTCAGGGCCGGATACCTCCACTGCAGGGTTAGACTGTATATCCCACACCCCCGGAGATGTTTCCAGTGTCAGAGATGTGGACATGGCTCCCAGAATTGCCGCGGGAAAGCCACATGTGCAAAATGCAGCAAAACCGACCACAAGACAGATTCTTGCACAAACAGTGCACAGTGCGCAAACTGCAATGAGGCCCACCCAGCGTACTCCAGATCATGTAGGGTATGGAAAGATGAAAAAGTGAAAGCCGTTTACAACTCCCTGTAACGCCGAATTAGAGCGCAGCTCTTGAGGAGGAGGAGGGAAGGGTACTGGGGGGGTGGGTCAAGTGACCTCGGGGGGGGGGGGGGGGTGTCACGTGACCTTCGTGACCTCGGGGGTACGTGACCTTGGGGGGGTCACGTTACCTGGGGGTCACGTGACCTTGGGGGGTCACGTGACCTGAGGAGTTACGTGCTGGGGGTCAGGTGACGATGATGATGCCGATGACGTCTTCACTGACGTCACTCATGATGTCATCGATGACGATGCGAGTGCCGATGACGTCATCAGTGACATCACTGATGACGTCATCAGTGATGATGACGATGACGATGCGGATGCCAATAACGTCATCAGTGACGTCACGCGTCCCATAATGCACCACGCAGTTACGCCGACAGCGACGCCGACGCCGCTCAAGCCGAAAACGGGCGCCTAAGAGCTGCGCTCTAAAAGAAGTTTTGACACTAAAATTAAAAGAAAGCCTGTCATACCAAGAGGCACGTCGCCGCTTCGCTTTCTTGCGGAAGGGCGGCTAGGCGCAGGTGGTGCAGCGGGGACATGCACCACTGGAGGTTCCAGTGGCTACCCAGACGTCCGTTCTGGACTATCGAAAGCCACAGCAGTCCCCCACGCCCAAGATGAAAATTCAGCTGCCCGGGCGTGTAGTATCGGCTGGGGGAGCTACTGACGACCACCCCTCCCGCTCTCAAGGGGCAGCAGTCTGTCCCAGTTAGTGGCAAGGAAGCACAGACGGCATCCCCTTCACAGGATGGGTCGGCAACGGCCAAGCCTGTTCGTAGCCAGCGATCCCCTTCAAGGGAGAAGGGCCCACGCTCTCAGGAGAGGACATCCGCATCCAAGGAGCGGCATCGTTCTTGTGCCACTCCACCACTCAAAGGGCAGGAACAGGAAGTCTCCGGTGCCCCTCTGCCTGGCATCTCCGCTGCCTCTTCGGCTGGAGGTGGTCGTGGCCGAGGCCTGGCGCCTCGTGGCCAGAGTATTTCCATACGTTCTGGAAAGGTCTCGCCACAGGAGTCGGAACCTATGAATGAGAGTACCCAGGCCTCCTCTCATGCGTCTGGCACAGAAGAAATGAAGTGGCAGACTCCCAAAGCCCGCCAAAAAAGAAAAAAAAAAATAACACACCCGAAGTAACAATCTCCAACACATGGCTGCAGCTTTTCTGGCTGAGTTTGCGACGTCGTCCTGTCTATTTTCTGCCCCTTCTACGTTTTGATGTTTCTTCTCTACCCCAGTCTCAGGATAATTCAACATGGGTAATATTCACCAGCTCGCCTGCACCCTTACGATTTTCTCTATGAATATTTCTGCAATGGAATTGCAGGGGATTGCTTACTAACCTTGACGACGTTGAGTATCTTCTGCAGGAACGCAAACTTGCAGCCCTGTGTTTACAAGAAACACATTTAAATGCCACACACACAAACTTCCTCCGAAACTTTACTGTATTCCGGAGGGACCGCCTGAATGCTTCCATTTCATCTGGACGAGTGGCGATAGTAGTTCCAAGGCTGGCTGCTTGTTCGGCCATACCCTTACACACTCCTTTAGAAGCAGTGGCAGTGCGTGTTCTAGTACATAAGGCCATTTCTGTTTGTTCACTATATTTATCACTCACACAAGCTATAACAAAGGCCAGAACTTCACGTTCTTTTAGATGAACTTCCAAAGCACTTTTTTTAGATGCGGGATTTTAATGCCCACAATACCCTCTGGGGTGGGAATCGAACTGATGTTCATGGGAAAATAATCGAATCAGTTCTAGCTTCTCGAAGGCTTTGTCTTTTTATTACTGGTACTTCAACTTATTTTAGTGCCCTCAACCTTATCATCGACGTCCATCGACCTCTCCATTGGTAGTGCCTCGTTGCTGCCTGACTTTTCATGGAGTGTAGATCAGAATCCCGATGGTAGCGATCACTTTCCCATTGTTTTAAAAAGCACAGTCTCTTTTAAGTCATTACAAACTGAAACTCCGCGTTGGAAGTTGGAAAAGTCTGACTGGGCCACTTTTAAAGAAAAGTCAGAGTTGCACTCAGATACACTAGCTAGCTTAGAAAAATAATGAAGCCTGTGAAGTACTGACTAATGTAATTGTCCAAGCAGCACAGCGCTCTATTCCAAAAACGTCAGGACGCTTACCATCAAAACCAAAGCCCTGGTGGAATGAGGAGTTTAGCCTAGCTCGTAAGTGGCAACACTGTGCATGGACAATAGTGCCCCGTTACCCAACAGTTGAAATGTCATTTTTTTAAAAAGCTACGTGCTAACGCCCGCTGCGTGAGACGCCAATAAAAAAAATACCTGGATGTCGTATACTTCCTCAGTCAACAATTCCACAGGTGTAAACGTCGTATGGGACAGGGTCCGTAGAATTAGATGGGATTACCGTGCATTTACCATCCATCCCTTTACATTAGATGGTAGTAGTGTTCCCACACTAGAACAGCAGGCAAATGTTCTTGGTGAACACTTCCAGTCTGCCTCGGGATCTGACCATTCTTCAGACACCTTTCTAAAACACAAGGCTGCCAAAGAGAAAGCACCAATACAATCTACTGGAGGTTCTAAAGAGGCTTGTAATCAACCTTTTACCCCTATGGAACTGATGGTCACCCTTTGCAAGGGAAAGAGTTCGTCCCCTGGTCCAGACCTTATTCATTACAGTATGCTTCAGCATTTACATCCTGCTACCTTAGATACCATTTTAGCATTTTTTAACTGGGTATGGAGCAGTGGAGCTTATCCCATTCTCTGGAAGAGGGCAATTGTGATGCCTCTGCTAAAGCCTGGAAATTATCCATTATTACCTTCCAGCTACAGATCCATTGCACTCACTAGTTCCCTTGGAAAAACGTTTGAACGAATGGTGACCTCTAGGTTGGTGTATTTCTTAGAGCAGAAGAACTTCTTCGACAAATTCCAATGTGGGTATCGGACGGGGCGTTCAACTGTTGATCACCTTGTTCGCCTAGAAAAACAGTCAGGGATGCATTTGTTAAAAGACAACATTTTGTATCGGTGCTTTTCGATATTTAGAAGGCATATGATACCACATGGCGGTGCGGAATTTTAAGTGATTTAGTTTCAGCTGGAATTCATGGGAAAATGCTAGCTCTTATCAAGAGCTTCCTCGATGAGCGCTCGTTTCAAGTGAGACTGGGCACGACACTTTCTGAAACGTTTGTCCAGGAGAATGGTGTTCCCCAAGGGTCGGTGCTGAGTGTTATTTTGTTTCTGATCAAAATAAACTCTCTTGAATAGGTTCTTCCCCGATCTCTCTCCTATGCTTTTTATGTTGATGATGTACTTTCGGGGAAAAATGAAATGCGAACAGAGGAGCGCGTGGCTTGCCGTACAGGCTGCGCCACCTGGAAGTGAGCCTAGGGGCGAGGGTGCGTGGCCTACTCCGATGTGTTCACGCCCTTCGCTCGGCGCTCCCCAAGCTTCGGCAGTGCGCCTCTCAGTGCGCTGAAAGCTATCACCGCTATTTTTGCTGGCTCAGCGCGTGCGGTGCGAAGAAGCTCGGCCCACGCGCCGAGCAGACAAAGATAGTGGTGACGGCTTTCAGCGCACTGAGAGGCGCACTGCCGAAGCTTGGGGAGCGCCGAGCGAAGGGCGTGAACACATCGGAGTAGGCCACGCACCCTCGCCCCTAGGCTCACTTCCAGGTGGCGCAGCCTGTACGGAAAGCCACGCGCTCCTCTGTTCGCATTTCATTTTCCCCGATAGTACACATATCCTGCTCTTCGTGTACTTTAGGTATTTGTGAACACGAAGTTCAACTAAGTATTAATGGAATGACAGGTTTTGCGGATGAGAATGGTTTCCGTTTCTCAGCAGAGAAAAAAAATATGTGTTCTGTTTTCTCTTCGAAGGGGTATCATTCCAGAAGCCAATCTAATTTCGGGAGGTCAGACCCTAAACGTACATCTTGAGCATACGTTTTTAGGGGTTAGTTTTGATAAGAAACTTAGGTTCCGTAGTCACATCTTGCAACTAAAAAAATAATGCCTGCTAGCATTGAATATTTTAAAAAGTTCTTTCTCAAAAGTCATGGGGTAGTGACAGAAGGTGCCTGCTGCGTTTGTATCAGTGCCTTGTTCGGTCGAAATTAGATTACGGTTGCATGGTGTACGGCTCGGCACGGCCGTCTCTTCTTCGAATCTTGGATCCTGTCGACCACCTTGGACTACGACTTGCAACGCGGGATTGCCGGACCTCTCCAGTTCCCAGTCTTTACGCTCAATCTAATTAATGCACTCTTGGAAAAAGTCGTCTGTTCTTGGGCGTTCAATATATCTTAAGATTTCGCTCCGTGCCTGCACTCGAAGTGTTTCTGGACACGCGGTATGAAAGGACGTACCAGAACAAACCTTCTGTTATACCTCCTTTTCCTCTGCTATTTAAATCTAATGCCAATATTTTTGCAATAGATAAATCGAGTTCGGTAGCAGCGCTGCCGAGCCCAGTTGCACCCTGGAACATGAAACAAATTCTGATCGTTTTTTTGCTGTCCAAGTATGACAAGAAGAATGTGTCAGCGGTAAATCTTAGACAAGAGGTCTTCCAAATCGCCGAAAACTACAAAAACCCTTGCAGTTTTACACGGACGGAACGTAGTGCAGTAGTAGTGTTGGATGTGCGGTAGTTGAGCCGTCGTGCAGGAGTGTAAAGCGGCTCAGCACTCAAGCCACTATCTTCTTTCTCTGCAGAGTCATATGCCCTACTTCCTATTGAAAAAACCAGCTTAAGCTGGTCCCAGCTTCAAGCTGGGTTATTGCCCCAGCATGCCCAGCATGGCATGGTGGTCATGCTGCTTGATCTGGTCATACTGGTCATGCTGGTTAATCTGGTTATACTGGTCATGCTGGTTGACCTGGTTCCAGCTTCAGGCAGGGTTATTGCCACAGCATGCCCAGTTTGACATGGTGGTCATGCCGGTTAAACTGGTCATGCTGGTGGACTTCCCAACCAGTTTAACTTGTTGAAATTAATACACAGAATAAACAAGCCAAGCTCTTCAGAAAAGCCAACTCAACATCCAATTTATTATTTTCGTACTTCCGGCCGCCCAACATCTTCCCGCACTGAACGGACTACCGCTCGTTGTCTCCTCAAAACCCGCTTCGCTGGCACCGTCGTTCAAGTAGTCTCCAAACAACGCGCACACAGCCGTCCCTTCGAAAATCTGCCCAAGATAGCCAAACGCATCTCACATTCTTCGTTCCTACCACTCTCTATCTTTCTTTTCTCGCACACAAAGGTAGGTTGCAGCGCGCCTGACGCGCCCGGTCGTCTACCAAGAACGAGAGGACAAAGAACAGGACGTGGCCTCGTTCCAGTCTAAGACGAACTTGGCGCGCGCGCTCCCAGCAATGTCAGTTCGGCTATCTCTAGCCAACTTTGGCGTGCGCGCTCCCAGCAAGACCAGCTTGACCACCACGATTATTAGTTCGGCCAGATTCACCACCTTGTCTCCCAGCATGACCAGCTTGTCTCCCAGCTTGACCACATTGGCTCCATGGAAAACCAGTTTGACCAGTTAGGACCAGACTGGCTCCCAGCTACACCAGATTGAATCTAAAACCAGATTCTAGTTAGACCATTCTGGTTTTCACTTAAACCAAACTGACCATCTTAAATTCTAGCTTGCCCAGCTTAAACCAGCTTGATTGCCAGTTAAACCAGTTTGATTACCACATTGAACAGATTGACCAGCTTTGTTACCAGCTCGACCAGTTTGATTTTCATGCTGGTTTTTTCCAATAAAGGGTAGCTGTGGACACTATTATCAAAAGGAATATCAAGGCCGCCGTAATTTTCTCAGACTCTCAGTGCACTCCGTGCTCTTGCATCCCTAGATAGATAAAAAAATGCCTTTATTCTGGAAATACATAACAAGATTTTAACAGCCACAAACTCGAACTTCACCATACATTTTTGTTGGGTGCCTAGCCATGTCGGTATAGCTGGAAATGAGGAGGCCGATAAAGCCGCTAGAACATAACATGTCAAGACATGGACACACAAGTTACCTGCATCCCATACCTGGGTTACAGGTCATTATTGAAAAAGGTCGATTTCAAAGAAATGGCAGCAGGAATGGGAGACTGAAGTTCATAATAAACTCCATCGCGTAAAACCTGTTCGTCCTGAGTGGGCCAGTTGCCGACATAAAGAGCGTTTTTATGAAGTTGTTCTTTGTCGCCTGAGAATTGGCCACACTCACCCCACACATGGCTTCCTTCTGCGAGCAGAGGATGCTCCAATGTGTGAAGAATGTGATGAAACACTCTCCGTCTTGCACATTCTCATTCAATGTCCGAAATATCATGAGGAGCGTCGCATAAACTTCTCACGGTTTTTTAGGGAACAGATCCCATTCCACCCTGCAATTATGCTGGGAGAAAACCCTCTTGTTCCTCATACCCAAGTTTTTAACTTTCTAGACAGCATTGGCCTATTACAGCACATTTAAGTTAGTGGATTTTCTTTTTATTTTCTGCATTTTATGAAACATTTTAACCTCTGATATCATACCCCACCTTTAACTAAACAGCACCGCAGTTTTTTCTTCTACCAATGATTTGTCGCACTATGGTCTTAGCAGCTGCTGCGCCAATAAAACCCAAAATCAAATCAAATCAAATCAAATGCAACGGTTGCGTTCGCAGGCAACCGAAACGACCGTAATGACCAAAACGCCGCAACAACCGTGACTCATGCATTGCTTCGCAAAGCTACCTCTGCATCGCTTGCTATGCTGTGTACGGCGAACACTTGTCCCGGCGTCTGTTGTTACGGTCGTTTCGGCTGCATGCAAACGCAACGGGCGGAGATGCGTAAACCAGTATTCAATGTAAGAAAGTTCGTGAGCTTTCAATTTTTTTACAGCCATTATATGGGTTACTAATTAGAACAAAGTATATGGAAATCCATGTCTAAGCTACATATGTTTGCAATATCAATTTGTCCACACTGTACATTTATATTGAAAACGCCAAACCAAACTTGTGTTACGCAAATAATGCATATTATCATTAGGGGAGAAACCTGTGGTCTTGAAAATTGTCAGTGCAGACGCCTTGGTACCTTATTTTATATTTAGTCGAATTCTGGTTATTTAATTTCAAATTAAAATAAACAAAATATTTACTAATTACGCTGTGCTTAAAGTGTATATACTGTTTTATTACAGAATGCCACGTCCAAACCAAATATTGCGGAAAGCATCGTCATAAGTCCTCCGGATGTGGCACCTTTTGCAGCCGTATTCTGGAAAGAATGAAAGAACACCGAGTATAGAAAATGGAAAGAAATTTCAGTGGAATTTGTCTGCAGAACGTCCTACTACAAGCAACTCCGAATGTGGTGAAAGTTTGAAGAGCTCCCGACATTCGGAGGGCGTTCATGCCAATCTGGGGTGTTGTTGCGGTTTAACACGACTTAGCTACAATTTAATGATATGGTTAGAATAATAAGCCTAGTGTTTTTTGAACACTGTTATAGGTAAGAGATTGTCAGCAAATATTTGTTGAGAATTAAGTTTCTCAATTAATAGACACCATTTTTAGAAATAAAAAATACGCAGCATTGTAGAGACTAAACACTATCAGAAGAATTGCTTTGCCTTTTTGAACAGCATTATTTCTGTAGTCTTAAAATATCAATTCAGAGAAACTTGCTTCGACATATATGTTAGCACACAAGCGATGTCCTCTGTGAATATGGTAAACATATGCTGATATGTTTACAAATCGGAGGTTGCGGAAATGATCTGACGCCATTGTGCATTCGGTCTCTTACATTTGCGTTGTTGTAGTTTTGTCAAGTAGACGGAAAGTAGAAGTGGTTTTGAAATGTTCCACTCACGGGTTTTTGTTTCAAAACCCCTGCACATTTCGACGCGAATTCCCTTTTGAAACATAATAGTTTCAATGAAGTCAACGTGTTTGTGCTACATTGAGCTCTGCAGCCAGCAGCTGCAAATAGCTCCAAAAGTAGCATATTCTTTGATTGAAGATTGGATGTCTTCATTTCAAAGTTCCTAGTTGATATATCCTTTGTAGCGATCTTCATCACGTGCATTCCAACTCGTTTCCACGTCTTCCTGCTGAGACCGCCAGGAATTGTCAACATTTTATGCGCTCGAGCAAAGCAGCATGCTGAGCGTCCGCGACTGTTATGTTAAACGCAGTTGGTGCCGTAAACTTCACAGAAGTCGCCACTATCAGATACATTCTACAATATTTTTGCTGAAAATCAAAATAATAATTTATATTTATTACATACTGCGTAATATCCACAAACGTGTTTCGACATTCGCTACAAAAGCGATAACTTTTTGCCAGATACGTCTTTAATTTTTTTTTTGCGGTTCCATCTGCAGTGAGTGAGTGTCTGTGGTCCGTAAAATACAGCTCTAAAACATAATAAACGTCTCTTTTTTGTGAATTCAACCTAGTATTTTTCTTATTTCGTTTTAGCAACATGTAAGTATACGATATTTCAATATTAGATAAATCCTCATGTGTAATGCTACATAGTAGATGACTTTAAATATAATTAACATTAAGGGCTTTTGTCGCCGGTAACTTGCATTAAAGGAATGCTGAACCAAACATCGAATTTCAGAAAACAACGCAGAATCGAAAAGCAAGACGCTATAAATCCCAAAACGTCACTCATAAAGCTGTATCTCCAACGGATCGTCGGATTTTCGTAAAAGACGAGCGCGCTCGCACGAGGCCAAAAATACGCGTGACTACGCGATTCTCATTTCCTCCTCTTTTCGCTTTGAATACGCGAGGCCACGGAGAGGAAAGGGAAGGAGGCCATTTCTCCTCCTTCTAAACTCTTCTGTGATAAGATGACGCCAAATTTTTCCCTCATTCGCTCCTTTATATTCCACAAATACGGCCATCCGCTCGAGATATGGCTATATGAGTGATGTTTCTTGGTTTATGGCGCCCTTTTGAACACTTCTGCAAGCTTATTTTGTGAAATTTGAATTTTGGTTCAGCATCCCTTTAATGTCAAGGACTACTTAAGGCATAAAAAACGAGAAAAGTATATGGTTGCAATAAATGACGCTTTGGTTTGATTGTTTCACTGATTTCAAAACAAACTAAACCAAATATTTATTATGCAGTGCAACTCAAATTGCATCATTTTTTGTATTGCTTCAACAAGCTATATCTTCGTGTAACTACTACTCTTGACAGCTCTTCTGTATTGTTCTACGCTTTGAAGTTGTTATTAACAAAGTATTGTGGTTCATGGGTCTCAGTTCACGAAATTTTAAAAGAGCAAACTTGCTTACTTTTGTTTTTGTGAGAAATGGGCAAAGATGTGTTAGGTGGAATGAGGGTGATCAATTGTTTTTTATGTATAAACGCAGTGGACGGGAGAAGAAAGGTTTTGTGTAATAAATGGTGTCACCATTCATGGGTTAGACAGCTACCCCGAAACCTAGCAGCAACCCCAAAGTGACACAGCTAGCCCTCAATTCCTCTGGAGTCATGCCTGCGCATTATTTTCGCCTATTAAATATGCAACGTTACTCCTTACCCCGGCCATAGCAGGAACTGCTGCAAAAATTATATTTAGAATGTCCGATAGAAATTGGTAACCTTAACTGCTGAATAAAAGGTTAAAAAGGCGCGAACAGACGGAGACAATAAAAAAACACGAACGACAGGACAGGCGCTTCACTCTCAACTGATTGTTTTTTCACACCATTGTCACCTATATATATACACATTGCCCGAACCATATCGGATTTAATCGCCACAATCAGACCCGACCTTCCAGAAACGCCATCTCACTCTGAAGCAAATACAAAGACGGAGCGCTGACGCAATTGTTTTCATTCTTTTTTATGTAGAATGCCTCTATAATCTCTCTTTCCGTTTTTCCTTTTGCCTTTCTTAAAAACTTTGTGCCAGTCCGGTCGGGTTTACACCAACATCGTCTACAATGGTCAGCGAGATGCCCTCCCGCGATGGACTCGTCAAGGCTATTCAGGATAAGATCAGCGAGTCTGGAGAAATTAGATTTGAAAGTTCCGCGGGCTTTAGCAGCGAACATTTTTCGGAGCTGCAAGTCTTTTATCTACAGTCGACTGCCGTCAGTTTTGGCGAGCGATATCTTTTACAAAAATCTGGTGTGTGCACTGGGTCGACGGTTTCCCCTGTTCTGTGTAACATTTTATTTTTGACATCACTGGTCCGGCAAATTTCAGATAGGCTTGCAGATTTCCATGATTTAAAGACGTATAAATACGTAGATGTTCTTTCTTATTTTATATACAAACTCGGGTTTGGACAAAACGGTTCAGAAGATTGTCGAGGTGTTTATGGAGGCTGTCAGGGGAACTTAATTTTACCTGGGAGTTGCCCGTGAATAACTGCATTCAGTTTTTGAGACATTTTGATCCTTTTTGTTTAAGAACATGTATGTTGGCCATATCGTCCGTGCACTAAGAAAACTCTGGTTGTGTTTGAAAGTGCTTAATCTAAACTGCTAAAGAGGGGTATAGCCTTGACATGTCTAAGTGCGGCTCTGGAAAAACGTTGCAGTCATCACATAAAAATCAGTTTTGAACGACAATTAAAATGGTTAAGAGACGCGGGGTACCCCTCTACTCTAATCTCTAGTTGTTGTGAGAGCCTTCATCAAAAGCTAAAAAGAAGTAAAAAAGAGAGCGAGGCAAGTAAAGAGAGGAAACAAGTGAAAGTCATTCCGTACATGCATACCGTGTATCAAAATCTAAAAAAAAAACTAGATGGCAGATACGACATTAACGTGGTTTCTTCGGCACCGTGTAAACTTGATAGGATACGTCCTATGTTGACAAGGCATAAAAGCGCACCGTGCGCCAAGGAACACGTGGTGCAATATACTGCGTGCGTCACCAATGTGGTGTACGAGATTCTGTTTAGTTGTGGCAGAGTCTACATTGGGCAGACTGGGCGCTGCTTCAATGATGAGCACGAGGACATGATCTGCGTGTGCGCAACAACGCGGGGGGCCATCTCGCTGACCATTGTAGGGGATGTGGGTGTAAACCTGACCTGATTGGCACAACGTTTTTAAGAAACGCGAAAGAAAAATACGGAAAGAGAGATTATAGAGGCATTCTACATAAAAAAAGAAAGAAAACTATTGCGTCAGTTCTCCGTCTTTGTATTTGCTTCAGAGTAAGATGGTGTTTCTGGAAGGTCGGCTCTGATTGTGGCGATTGAATTCGATCTGGTTTGGGCAATGTGTATATATATACGTGACGATGGTGTTAATAAAAATCAGTTGAGATTGAAGCGACCGTCGGTGTCGCCCGCGTTTTTTTAATGGGCCCGTTTGTTCGCGCTTTTTAAAACCTTTTATTCTGTAATGGACCAACTAGCCCAAACCCAAGTTTTAAAACTTAACGGTTGAGATGAATAAAATATTGATGCACAAACTTTCATTGAAAAGTAGGCCGGAATTTCTTATTTTTAGTTTATGCTCTCGCGTTTGCACGTAAAAGTGTCGGAAAATGGAACACTGGCCGAAGAGAAGATGCATCAGACACTGATAATTTGGGAATTGTTTTCGATGCGAGGGATCGCCATTTAACCTTGCATTTCCAAAACGTCAGCAGACTGAATTAATAAGGCTGCACCCTTGCTCACAAATCTATTGCTTTCGATGTGAGAATCGTATTGATTATATGTTGAACTCCTTAGCAATATAATCGTAAACACGTTGAACAAAATCAACATACATTTCTATTGATTCAACAGAAGTTAGAAATCTAAAGAAAGTATTACAGGTTACCAACACCTCCATGACAACTTCTTGCAAAAATTACGTCCACTCGCCGTTTTTTTTCTGATTTTTTTGGACAACAAATCGTACGACCTTATAGGTCTGAATTTTACCATACATTTCTAAAACATGTTAATGCATATTGCAAAACCAATCCCTTAAATGTTTTGAGATCATAAATACATTAGGTGTGTACGATGGGATTTTTTCTCTGTAAAAAAGGCTGCCGGAAGCTAAGATCAGTGGACACCACACCATTTTTCCAATGTTGATGTTAGAGCAAATATTTCGTATGGGCAGCATATCTAATATTTTTTTTTTTTTGCGCCAGTGTGTAAATGCAAAAATGTTCCAAAAGCCGGGAATCATGATTAAAAACAAATACCTCCGACTTGCGTAACAATACCAACAATTTATAGGTAGACGTTTCGTCTCCTATGCGGGAGACATCATCAGTGCAGCTAGGAACACCCGACTAGCTACCAGCAACCAAAGGCTCGCTTCTTCCTTCTCTTCATCTGTAGCGCTGGTTCTGCCGACTTCTTCGTCCATGGCATACGGGAGACATCATCATCATCGAGAAACATCGTCGGTTCTCGGTTTTTTTTTTTGTTGTAGATGTGAAGTTATATTAAAAGTTATTTCAGGATGTCGGTGTAGATGTCGGGGAGGGGGCCGCGGTTATTGTTACAGGCGGAAGGTGTTACAGGGGATTGTTACAGGCGTCCCAGGGTAGCAATGCCGTACTGCGTACGGCATTGCTACCCTGGGACACCTGAGAGAGTACCTTAACCAGGCAACCAAGATTATCCGCTTGGAATGTCATCAACACTTCAATCGTGAGTGCCTGAATCACAATGTGATGCCTCTAGCTCTTCGTTGCCGGCCTCGTGTTGACACCCATTACGGCAGAAAACTGGCGCAAGACTTCAGCCGGAACTGCCTAAAGGCCCGGATCTTGGACAACAAGCATAGGATCAACGACTGTCGGCACCGTCTCGCTGCAGCTGAGAAATGCCTGCAGTGGGCTCTTCAACCCGAAGAAATGCACCACGTTTTTGGCGCGCGTAAGCAAGCTGAAGGTGGAGAAGGCTTACATGACCGTCCGAGAGTTGTTTAGACGACAGAATATAGACGGAAGTTGAAGTTGGAAGGTGGAGGGCTTGGGCGCGCGTAAGCAAGCCCAAGCCCTCCACCAGACCAACTTCAACTTCCGTCTATATTCTGTCGTCTAAACAACTCTCGGACGGTCATGTAAGCCTTCTGTCAAAGGGACTAGATTTCGCTTTGGCCCCACGCGTTGTCCCCAAACGAGATATTATCGTTGAAATAGAAGAGAAGCTGCGTCATCTCCATGATAGCTTGGGGATTAACGTAGCACGCAGCCGTATAATGACTACTGTAAATAACACGAACACCACCCCGTCGAATCTGAATAAGCACGAACAAGCGGCACTACGGGACCTTAAGTCAGACCAATCAATCTTCGTCCTTTCGGCAGATAAAGGAAAGGGCACTGTTGTAATTGACAAAGAGACTTATTTTCGAAAAATGGATGCCATCCTCCAGGACACTGCTCATTTTGTAATGCTACCACAGGATCCGACTAAAAAATCTGAAAGGGCCCTGGTGGACCATCTACGTGATCTGAAAAAGAAGAACCGCTTAGATGACACAATTTACCGCCGCCTTTTCTCTTCCGATGGTTGTACTCCAAAACTTTACGGCCTTCCCAAAATTCACAAACCCGATTGTCCTCTACGACCGATTGTGTCGTTTGTTGGTTCCCCGACGTACAACCTATCAAAGTATCTGGTAGAGCTGCTTTCTCCCATAACAGGGAATAACAACTTTAAAGTTATAAACTCTCGAGAATTTGTTGACCTGATTCGAGGTCACTTTCTGGACAAGAGAGATGTAATGGTCTCGTTTGATGTCATATCTTTGTTCACTGATTTTCCGACCACTCTCGCAGTGGAAGTTGCCGAAACACGCCTGCGCAATGATTCCACACTTTCGGCACGGACATCTCTTACAGTTGAGGATATTGTCATTCTTTTGCGATTTTGTCTAAATCAGTCGCATTTCACCTTCCGTGGACAATTCTATCGTCAGATTGAAGGTTGCCCAGTGGGTAGTCCGGTATCTGTGACCTTGGCTAATCTGGTGATGGAACACATAGAGCAAACCACGTTAGAGGTAAAAAGATGCCCTGTAAAATTCTATCGACGTTGCGTAGATGACACTTTCGTTATTTTAAATGATGATCACGTCAACGACTTCCATGCAACCCTAAACAGCATTGAACCTTCCATACAGTTCACGCGAGAAGTAGAACAAAATAACACGCTACCGCTTCTGGACGTAACTGTTTGCCGAAGTGACACCGGTCATATTGAAACCACCGTGTATCGTAAACCTTGTGATACCGGTAACTTTTTGAGTTTCAATTCTCACCACCCTGTGGAACATAATCGAGCTGTTGTAAGAAATTTAATTAGCCGATCAGAACATTTCCCTTAAAATTCAGATTTACGAGCATCGGAAGTTCAGACTGTTGTCGGGTCCCTTTTGAGGCGCGGGTATTCAAAAGGTTTTATTGAAAACACGCGTAAACAGATGCAGCAGGGAAGAACAAAAGCGACTAATAATTACAAAGCAGGCGTGGTGACTATCCCTTATGTAAAAGGCGTCTCGGAATCTATTCGCCGGTCCCTCCTTCCATTAGGTATACGAACAACCTTCAAGCCACATATAAAATTACGTGACCTCATTTCGAAGCCAAAGGATCCAACCCCTCCTGAATCGCAAAGTGGTGTGGTATATAAAGTGAACTGTCAGGACTGTGATAAGTGTTACATCGGAGAAACCGGCCGCAAACGGAGTACCCGCCTCAAAGAGCACAGAAGAGACGTGGAGAAGGCAACACATGCCACAAGATCAAAAACTGAACTGGTGGAACATTGTTGGACGACTGGTCACACTTTTGACCTCGCGAACGCTGTGACCCTGGCACGTGAAGAACGGTGAGGCCCCAGAAGATTTCTGGAATCATGGTGTATTCGCAGTGACCCATCCGCCTGTAACAATAACCGCGGCCCCCTCCCCGACGTCTACACCGACATCCTGAAATAACTTTTAATATATCTTCACATCTACAACGGACAAAAAAAAAGAAAAAAAAAACCGAGAACCGACGATGTTTCTCGATGATGATGATGTCTCCCGTATGCCATGGACGAAGAAGTCGGCAGAACCAGCGCTACGGATGAAGAAAAGGAAGAAGCGAGCCTTTGGTTGCTGGTAGCTAGTCGGGTGTTCCTAGCTGCACTGATGATGTCTCCCGCATAGGAGACGAAACGTCTACCTATAAATTGTTGGTATTGTTACGCAAGTCGGAGGTATTTGTTTTTAACCAGTGTGTATTTAGTGCAAAGCAAAATATATCGATTTTGTTTCAATTTATAAATTATTTTGTATTTCGAAGACAAGATTTGAAGCAAGCTATATTCCTTTTCATGAAACTTTCAACTTAAACCTCTATTTTATTTTGACTCTATTGCAATGCACATAAGCCGGCAGATTACGTAGCCAACATATGTGTTAAAAACGGAGTTGCCATGAGAATATACATAAGATTAAAATGATGGTCCTTAAATGAGCTCATTTTTAGGTAAACTGTAGCTCAATCAAAAAATACATTTTTTTGTAGCAAAGCTGACTAAAACTACAAAAAAGACTAAATACAGATGTGTACCTTTCCTCACCCTTTTCGTTTTCACAAATGCTCAAAAATTGGAGTATACCGCAAATACCTTATATCTTCTTTTATATTAATTTGCGTTTTCGAGGAAAAATTTAAGAATGAAACAATTGTTCAAGTAATTTTACTCTACAAAAAGAAACTTGAAACGCGAATTACTATATTTTCAAAAGTATCTCGAGTTTGCAAATTATGCTCCAAAGCATAAGGAGGCTTGTATTTTGCAGTATACAGAATGTTAACTTCTAACTCAATTTGTTTAGTTCACTTTAGAGTTAGAAGAAATTTGTTTGCCCCGTTAATGTTTTATATTCGGCGGATATTAGATGAAGTCGTAATTATTATGGTGGGTATCATGAATGAACTAAAATCAATTCATTAATTTTAATTATTGTTTTAGTTGTCTTTTCTGAAATCGCAGCATTGACGGCAGTTACTATTAGAAGCCAGGTCAATTTAAGGGCGTGCTTATGACTCAAGTCAAGACGTGAACGAAACAGCTACATCACTCCTTCCAGCGTCATTGCGGGCAGTGCTTGCTGTGCTTTTTCTTAGCGCAATTTTAAATCGAGTGATAAATGCAAAAATTGAGCGACTGATATCTCTCAATTCCAACGTTACTCATAAGACCAATAATTCAAAAATGTATTTAATACATTTTAGTTAAGTACCCACGTTAGCATAACGCATATCGCCTAACCTAATGTCCACTAAGCCTGCTAAATACATAAAGATGTAGCTCTTCTAACTCTCGTCTTGTTTTTTAATCACTTTATTTTAAAGTCAAGCATCCTCTATAGGACAGTCAAGGAATTAGCCATAAACTATTCTGCCCTTTCCTACCGACTAATTATGAATATAATATTGATTCAAATTGGTATGCTCTTGATTGGGAAACCTATCTGTAGCCGATAAGCATGTAATTGCGGGGGACCCTCAAATAGCTTGACTATAAGAAAATATATGGTTGTAATGCATTTTCAAGAAGATAAATACATATCAAGTCTGGAAATGCAAAGCGTGCATCTGCACAATTATGATGCTAATATTTTAATATTCATTTACCTAGCATATGGTTTCTTTTCAGCATCGGAAGAAACACCACCAATATCTCCAAAACCCTCGTGTGAGTCATCACTAAAGAAGAAGTATTGAGGAGCGCAGTCGGCCACCCCAAGAAGTTCTCGGCTTACACTAAAATAGAACACATATCGGAATATGTACACACATATCGTAACAGTTCTTATATTTAGTTGTGATTTTTAGACTTTAGCTTGCATTTAATCGTTACTCTATTTTGCGCACCACGAGTAATTCATGAGACATTATACTGAGATACCGTATAGGTAGGGTTGCTTTGTAGGTTTTTTGTAGAAGGATGCTGTCTTTCGTTAAGAGTGGACAAGTTATTTGCGATAGAACCATTTTAATTGCTCACAATATTAATGAAAGGCGTAAGTGGCTAGCTAGCACTCGTAAAACAGGCAAGTTTTGCCTGACTCCATACCTCTAATATGTTAAAATTGCTTCAATATAAAATGAAAAACGACTACTTCGAATGTGGTACCTGCTATACTATATTGATGCCAATCCAAGAACAACTGAAGTGCGAGGATCATTCAAGCTGTAAAGCCTAGTCATTTTCTTTTTTTTAATGGGAGTGGGTGTCCGCACAAGACACTTTTTAAACGGTGAGATTATTATTGGGAATGAGTGAAGGCCAGTTCAGTCACTTGAGTTTGAGTTCGTTTGACTGCGTGGCGTCGAGAACCGAAAGCGAGTCGCCGGCATATATGTGCTTCGTATCAAGCCTGGAATCTAATTTAAGGAATGAACTTGGCACGCGATATAAGCAGCAGAGATCTCTTGATTTCTCGCAGCCGCAACGCAGTCAAACGAAGTCAAGCGCAACTGTCTGAACTATTCTTGAGGCACGCGGGAACGTCTTCGAAGTCAACAGACGCTCCTGGCTCTACCCGGTTTCCACCGGAGTTTCAGGCACTAAACACTTTCAGTAAGCACCGGGATCATATTGTTTTTGGCACCTGCGTGGGATGACGCCTTCTGTCTTCTACCACCACTTAAAAAAACCTGCAAAAAAATAGTCAAAGACTTGAGAAAAAAAAAAAACGCGTGTCCGTAGATGCGACTGTCCAATATAGCCGAAACTCGTGAGATAGCGAACAGGTGCAACCGCGGCTATCTCACAAAAAGAAGAAGGACTGGATGTGTTCATTTCTCTCTCCTCTGACCTTACGTGCAGCGATTTGTTGCTGTATCCAAACAATAATGACACTATTCGTGATCGAGCTTTCTCAACGCGCTTTACATTTTCGTCTGCGAAAAGACGGTGGTCGCGACAGATACCAAACAATTTGTCGCACCGGCCATGGTTGTGGCGTCAATTCTGCAAAATAGGCACTAGCCAGGCTTCTGACGAATATTGCTAAGCAGCGCAAATAAACACAACGTCGAAAAAAAAGACACAAACCTTCCGCTGACTCAGGACATTTTTTTTTTTTTGCTTCTACGCGTATATTCGTAAAGGCAACAAGCATAAAACCTAATATAAAACACGAAGTTTGGCTACATGAGAGCAACGAACTGACTTGTGTGAAGGGCAGTGTGACAGGAGAATGGTGGCCTCGGAAAAATATGTCCTGCCTGTGTTTTTTTTTTCCGCCCCTTTCTTTTGTGCATAAACGCGTTGAAGCAAAATAAGACGAATGTCATGAGTCAGCGCTGCCTCTGTCCTTCTTCTTTTCCTTGTGTTAATTTGTGCTGTTTTATATTACGTGTACTATGCACCGAAACGCCTACGTTGCTAACTTTCAGCTTATGGTTGCATGCATTTTTTTATAAATGTATTAGTTGACTTAACAACCCTAATGGCCCCTAATTAACTAAAAACAAGAAAACAAAACAATGTAGTTATCGCATACTAAGACTCGATACGCAGGCAAAACAATTGGACTAACACTAGGTCTCAAACAATTGGTTACTGCCACATTATAAACATCGAGATTGAATAATGTGAGAATAAACCACAGGAATATTAGATGCACGAATATGAGTAGGGTATGCTAATGTAATGGCGAATTCGAGTGGTCAGTACCTCACAAACCTTTTGGCCTGCTCGTAAAACGCGTTTGCGCGGTCAAAGAGTAGCGAGTACGCGACACACAAATGCCGCTGCTAGCACCGGAAAACTACCGTCACGCGTTTTGGACAAGCTTCAAGGAGGGGGGAAACTTATCAGAAAGAAAACAAAAATCGCAAAAACTCGCCAATAAACATATTTAGGTTTAGGTGGGCCAGAAGGGGTTGAAAGAGAGGATGGAGTTACGGCTCGTGATTAATGAAGTAATTATCGGAGGAGAGGTGCCTCATAATGGGAAAGTAATTAAAATGAGACTAATAAATGAAGGCACAGGAAACAAAGACAACATTAAGTCATATCGCCCGATAACGGTAACTTCAGTTCTATACAGATTAGCTATGCAGACAGTAAAGCGGAGAATGGAGGAGTGGGCAGAAGATTTGCAAATACTGGGTGAGCTAAAAAACGGATTCCGAAAAGATAGAATACTGAAAGAAAACTTATTCGTCGCCATACAATGCATAGAAATAGCAATGAAGAACCAATCTCCGTTATTGTTTTTTTTTTACATCAAGAGAGCGTACAATATTTGAGCCAGGATGTACTCTGGGGACAGCTGAGGGAGTATAACTTAGATACAAACTTTGTTAGGTTCCTTCAGCAGGTATACACAGACAATAAGGTAGTTAAAGCATGGGAATCAGAAACTAAAAGAACTCGCAGCAATAGAAAGAAGGCTCAGGCAGGGCTGTCCACTCTCACCTCTGCTCTTCGTGCTATATCTCAGTGAACTGTACAACAAATTAGAGCAGAGCAACTAAGGTTTTGATGCAGGTTCTATGGAAGCAGAGAGAAATGTAATAAAGGTAACACCCGGACTGATGTATTCGGTCGACATAGTACTTATGGCAGATAACGAGGATACGTTACAGGAACTGGCTGGAAAATGTTGCGAGGAAGGGGACACTTGGGCATGAGTCTTAGTAGTGACAAGTTTGAAGTAATGGTGCTCAATGACGAAAAGAGGAAACCCCTGAGGATGCAAGATATTGTAATAGACCATGTAGGAAACTACAAATATATGAGAGTCTGGTTCAATGAGGGAAGGAAATATCTAGAAAAACATAAGGAGAGTGTAATTAGAAGATAAAAAAGAAACTAGTCTATTTTGAAACTCAGGGCACTGTCGATCTATAACAGATATAATATGGTCAGAGGTATCTAGGAAGTAAAAAGGTATTAGAAAAGTAAAAAATATTAATATAATATTAAGCTCAGGGCACTATAGAACTATAATAGATATGAAGTGGTCAGGTGCATATGGAGAGGAGCGATGAAACAAAGATTGTCTTTTGGCAATGGGTACTGTGCATGAAATCAGACGTTCAATCAGGATTAGAGATTCACCAAAGAAGCGTAGGCAGATTGGCACTGGGAGCACGTGTAAAGACACCAAATGGGGGAGTACAGGGGGACATGGGCTGGTCGTCTTTTAAGAGCAGGGAGGCAATTAGTAATATGAAATTTGAACAAAGGTTGACCGAAATGATTGATACGCGGTGGGCAATTAAGGTATTCAGGCATTTATACATGAAAATGCTCTACACAAAATGGACAAACCGAACCCTAAAGCTTACATTTAAACATCTGCACGCTAGTAATGGATATGAGCAGACCAGTTCAGTGAAAAAGGACGACCTTTAGGACGTCCTAAAGGTCACCCTAGAGGTCGTCAAAACGTCGTCCTCGACGTCGTCCCTTAGGACATCGTCCTCGGCATCGTCCTAGACGTCTCAATTGAAATCGTCCTAGAAGTCGTCCTTGAGGTCGTCCTGAAGGTCATCCTTGAAGTCATGCTAATAGTCGTCTGTGAAGAATTGTTTGCGAGAGGTACGTGAAATACTTTCGATAATTGAGAAAGACGAGGCCGTTAGAAGTAGAAAATAATGTTATATCATAAAATAAAATGCTAGGATGAAGACACCTCAATGAATTATACAAACTCGCAAGCGTTGATGCAGTGTAACAAATGTGGGTTACAGTTCTGTTGCCGTCGCAAGGGAGGCTCGTTAGAGGCGACGGGTGAGCTCGAAGAGATGGCAGAATCCGGGTCTGTACGTTTCGCGGTGCTCTTTCACATACTTGCTTAGCCGATCCAATATCCTCGGCGATATCCCTCCCAGCCATCACTTTTTCTTCGTTTTTGCTCGACACCTTTAGAGGGCGAAGGCGCATTTCACTCTGCTCGTCGCGTGTCACCTCACGGCACACCACACGGCAGCACACGTCACATCGTCCTAGAGGTCGTCCTTGCGATCACCCTAGAGGTCGTTCTAGAGGTCCCAGACGTCGTCTATGACGTCGTCCTCTAGGATGTCGTCCTCGACGTCATTTTCGAGGTCTTCCTATTCGTCGTCCTAGAGGTCCTCCTTGAGGTAGCCCCAGAATTTGTCTTAGAGGTCATTCTAGATGTCGTCTTTGACGTCGTCCTCAACGACGTCCTAGGTTACGGAAAGGAGAGCGTCTAGGAAGACTTCGACAATGACGTCCTAAAGGAGAAGATTCAGAATGACGCCTAGCTCGACCTCAAGAACAACCTCTATGGTGATCTCGGGGACGACGAATATTTGCCGTCGTTCTAGAGGACGACGCTAAGTTTAGCAGGGAATTTCCCCCCTGAATTTAGCAGAAAACTTGACGTTACGACCTATGCACCAATTCAGTTCCTCCGCTAAATTTTGCAGTGCGTAACGATAAATGCTATTGCATTCATTTATAATTACCCCTGTGGTTTCTACAAATTTGCCTACCACCAATATGCTGCCCGGTAATTATTTTGGTTATCGTTTATTTCAGTTTAAAGTATGCTTTCTGAACGTTTTCCTTCAAATTATTGTTATTGGTGAAATCCTACATTAGCCGGTTTATAAAGAAGCAAAGAGATGTTCTCCAAAACTTGGTTTCTGTAGCCTTTAAGGGGAGAGATTGCTCTTCGAACCAAAAAGTACGAGAAAAAAACACGTTTTTGAAATGATGTTTTGAATATTGACACGATAATATTATTTCGTCCTGAAGTATTTTTGTGAATACGGCTATCTTATCTTGAGATATTCATTTGAAAACTATAGTAAAATAAGTCCGTGCATGGGTTTCTTTTATTATTTTAGAATTACCGATTAACATTCTTTGCTGTTTCATTGAGGTCATATCTCCACATGTATGTGTCCAGTCATCATATTTTTATGTACATGGTGTGTGTCCGAGATTTCCAATGAAATGTACATATAAAATAAATATAAATTCGTTTTTTAGAAACCTTTCCCAACTTTCTACAATAAAATATATTTGAATCTGCAAAATTCTAAAGTGTCATACAAAACCTATATGTCCTTTTAGAACTTTAATATATACCGTATTGGGTTCCACAGTCCTTTCAGTTTTCTGATATACGTTTATTTCGTGAATTTATTATATCGAATTGCTTTAATTCCTCTCCGAATCTTTGCATATGAAACTTTCAGTATTATTAAATCTAATCAGAGTACATCAAAACCAAGTGCGTATGTGTAGTCAGATTGGAAAGGCAGATAAGCGATGTAAATTTTATTTTAATTGAATCCCAAGCTATGCAAAAAGGCTCTAGATGCACTGTTGCCCCTTGAGTGGGGAGTAATTCTTGCGTGTACAACCACGGCCTGTGGAGTTGTCCTGACAAAAAAAAATATTCAGAACTGTTTTTGCGCTACTAATTTAAATGCGTTTTTTTTAGTTGAAATAATAACACGCCACCTTTTCTTGTGTTCAAATCTCGAGAAGGGGAGACCTTTTTTTTTACTTTTAAATGTTCCAGTTTGTATGGTAGGTTATTAATAGGGGTATATTCGTAAGGGGGCATGGAGAAAACTATATTGCCAGGCATGGCTTGTGAATACAGTCGTGGTTCCGCTGTCACTGAGCATGTACTCATGTCCGAGTCATGGTTATCACATTGCTGAAGCAACGTCGCGTTTTGCGCGTCTGTCAATGCTTTCAAACACTTCTGGGCATCACAGATAAAGAACGAGTACGATAAGAGATATATTATACTTATACTACAGCCAGCGAACGCAAACAAACCTAAAGGTGTTTAATATCGCTTTCTTTAAATCGCAGGACCTGGGCGTAGCGGAAGTTTGTCTGCTCCTTGCGCAGAGGTTGCGGTGACGTCAGAAGACCGAGCTCTACTTGGCTACGATTGGAAGAGTAGCGGCTAGACGTCAAGGCAGATGGCGCTGAGGTCTACCCACTATCCTTTTACTCAGAGCTCGGCCTGCAAAAGACAATGCAAGCCCTGTGCAAGACGCAGACGAATGTGCGCTCCGCGCAACCTACGGCAAAAATTGCCATGCGTTTCGCTGCTCCTTCCGTTTAAAAAAAGATTCCAGCGTCTTTAGACGTGCTACCCATTTCATGGTCAGTAGAGATACCCGTCTAAAGACGCGCTTCCCGCTTAAGGGGTTGAGCATGCCTTACCCTTTTATTCAATCTAGTCTCAACCACTCTTTTTCGGCCATCATTGTTTTCAAGTGGAATTGCAAGTGGAACCGGGGCATCAATTCCGCAGATAGCATTGTCATGCGTTAATTAATTATCGGTAGTTTCTAAAGCGCATTCTGTCAATATTAATTGACTCGATTTTTTTTCACGGGCGCTGTTTATTCACACACTCGACTATAACATATTTTACAACAGAATACGAAACGGAAGTCAATCTTGCGCGCACACATGTACTAAACGACAATGTCAGAATGGTTTAAGCTTGCGTTTTATATAGTCCTGTCATATTTTCTCACAGAAGGTAACGCTCAAAGGTTTGTAACTCCGTCTGAAAATAAAACAGTATAAAAAAAGAGTGATTTTGTTCATAACATCGCGTGTAAAACTTCCAGAATATCCCAATACGCTGCTAGCTAGCTGATACATAAACGACACTCAACGAAGAACAGCCGAAGAAACAGTATGACACAATGGCTTTACACCGACCCAGTTAGTGTCCGACCGACGTCGGTGTGACAAGGCTAACATCAGAACGACCTGGCCGATTCGGCGCCAATATAGACGCGATACTGTCCGCTCTCTGCAGCCAGTCTATGATGTCTGAACCCGCTATTGTTTCTACCATGCCGGATGTGAGACACACATTTTTAAAACATAAAAGTGTTTGCTTTGAACTTACTTTTTTTTCTTTCTATGTTGACCGTTTGAAACGGTTTGCAGCAAAGCCTCCACTCCTCTGCGTACTTATGTCACCTGGACTGACCGGACCATCTTCCTTCAGCCTGACGGCGGGGCAAGTTCTGCCACCAGAAGACATATGCGACTTCATTATCTTAGACATCCACTATGACACCAATAACGGATACAAGAGTGAGTGAATCTCTTCGCATATTTTAAACACTGCAGAAATTTCTGTTGTACACAACCATGATGGTGAAGTTTTATGATTGATAAGAACCGTAACCAATAATCAACCACACATAATAAGAAGCCAAATACACGACAATGCTTTAAACATAAGGTCCAATACATAATAAGTTCGCGCAATATTTAAATGTTATGAAAACGTAGGAAAATATTTATGTCTATGGGCAAATGAAGAGGGGCATTATTATCTAGTCTGTTCTGAAATACGTCTTGTTGCCTCGTGGGTTCTCTTTTAGGGGGATCCATGTGCCGGACTAGATTCGCGCGCTACTTTCTTTCTATTCGGTCAGTCCTGCCACAGGAGAAAGCAGGCGCATATTTTTGCGTGAGGGCTCTGCGACCATACTATTTTCGCCGTTCCACCATGCTGCACAGCGGGTTAATTTCACGTGGCTCACTAGTTTTTCTTGCGTCCTGAATGCAAGTCCACGACGAGGCAGACTTGCGATTGGTTTACAAGAGAGAACCGTGTTGTGAACGATAAATGTCCCTCTTCGGTTGTCTGGAGCATGCATGTACTTTGAACTGGGGGATTATGCACTGGGTCACAGCATCAACAAGCTAGTCCCTAAAGCCATGCATAGAGTATTCAATGGGTGTTCGAGGGGTTTAATGCCTGCACCTAAAAAGGATCGAAGAAATCCCTCGTCAAAGCGTTTGGCATCTGAGCCGAAATACAAAGAGCAAAAGGCGGATGCACACAAACCGAGAAAGGATGACCAAACGGCTCTCAGGCACGTGCTCCCATACCTGGAACTGCATGGTCACAAGAGGTTGTCCACGAGTAGATGACACCTTCTATGGGCGTGCTGAGACGCAGCCTTTGGCCACTATTGGTGCTTCCAGCCAACTATGTGGTATTGCGGCATCTCTACCTTAGGTGTTGTCATGCCTCCCTGAGGAGGCGGTAAGATAGCGAGTACCTATCCAGTCTGCCGGTGTCGTGGCGGACTGGATATACACTTTTCCTCATTGTTGGCGCTACTTTTTGTGTTTCTTTAGAGCAAACAAGTGCCCCCCTCTGCGCATTCACTCCAGGCCATTGGGGGTTGGTTCGCACCTTGGGCTGCTTGCCCCTGGTTTATATGAGTAAGATATTATTCGTGAAACTCAAGCCAGCAATATTCGAGAAAATACGCATTACAAAGAATGATTTATTTTTATAAAATGCTTATTTTTTTGTTTAAATTTTACTCACCTTTAAAATACCCTCTATCTGATTCAATGTTCTTGTAGATACGATTTTAAGATATCTGAACAGCGTCGAACCGCGACAATATTATTGCCTTTCAGTACTTCTTTCTGCTTGATTCACCTCCTTTATATTGGCAAGCTTCCTTCATATCGTTTTTGAACAGAAACAAAAAGTCCCAGAGAGGGCAAGTGAGTGTGTAGGGTGTGTGGGGTAAGGGGGTTATGCTCTTTTTTGTAAAAAAATTACTTGGGACTCAGCGCGGTGTTGGCAGAGGCCTCGTCACGTTGGACAAACCAGTCTCTTGGTTGCTGGATTTTGGGTTGTCATTCTTTCCTCAATCGCGCTAAATGATTAACCTAAAATAAAGTGACCCCCGTGCCCAACCCTCCTTCTCAGCGGATTTCGCCTCGCGTGACTTTTTGTTTTGCTTCAGTAGTGATGTTAAGTTGTATTTTGCGCCAGACCTCGATCGGAAACTTCAAGGGTGTCTACCGTCGGGGACCGGGGGCGGATCGTGGATGATGTGCTCCGGATGTTGGTTGGAGTTGAAGACTTCTTGTCGTGTCCGATGGCGGAGAGTTAACGGACTTGAAGGAGAGGTTGTAATAAATACCACTGATAAAAAGAAACTTTACTTCAACAATAGAAAACACTTACGCAAAAGAAATCACACACTGTAACGAACTGCCGCACACAGGTTACATAGATAAGCAGTTACAAAAGGGGACGCCTTGGCGTCAAGCGCTTTACCACGCACGGAGAGGTCGGCGTGGCCAGAACTTTCCCACAACCTTCGCAACACGTATCTTTAAATATGTGGATTACTATCTCGTTCCACTTTACACCAGACCTGACCAATACAAGTCTACTACATTCAACATCATAAGTAGCACGTTCATGACATAAGCTCAAGGAGTTAAGTTCCCGCATGAGGTACCAACTAATTGCAAGCTTCAATTTTTCAATCTCCAACTGTCCTTTGCAGACTCACACACGTGTTGGACCTACTTGCGACGGTCCAAAAAAGACTCCTCCATTTTGATTCTGCTCACTCAAAGATAATCAAATGAGGAATAGTGCAAAGTTTCTCCAAAGTGGCCCTGCAGATGTTTTGGGAACACACGGCGAAGTGTATAGTTTGGAAGCACAAGTGCAAAGACTGCAGAATTCTGGATACACTAATTCATTATTGTTTAATGCAGCAGAATGTCTGACAGCCTCCAATGAAAGAGGAAAACAAAATTGTGAGAAGAAAACGCGGCCGGCTATGATATTATACATCCATAACATATCTCACAACTTGACATGAATTGCGTCAAAGTGTGAATGAAGTACCGGTGGCATTATCAGCACAAAAAAGAACTAAAAAAATTGTGTCCCAACATTAATTCGCTCAATGAAATAACAAGCAATGCACCGTCAATCATACACATAAGTACGTCATCTGCAACACCAACTTAGTGTATGAAATTCCGTTCACATAAGGGAAAGTGTACGTTGGATATCTGGCCGCTCTGTGAATGTGAGACTCCGAGAGCATCACCTTTCTCTTAAGTCATCACCATTAGGGCTTCTCGCCATACAGGTCCGGGACTGCGGCTGTACACCTACGTATATTCCAACATACAAATATCCTCAAGCATTACCATAAATAGAGATCCAGAGAACTCTATGAGGCAAAAACCATCTTGTCTTAAGGAGAAACTTGCATAAGCACGTCATCAATAGCGTTGTCTGTGAAAGAGATGTGTTACCTCAACCGTTTTTCTGAACCCGGGTCGCACTAATGTTTGCTAACTTCATCTTTGACCTGGGTTGCTTTTGTCTATACTTCTAAATTAGGTTTTCATCACGTTCTTTTTCTTTACTTTTGCGCTAGTATAAAAAATTGAAGTCACGTTTAATTGTAATTTCTTTAATGCATCTCTAATCTATAACAATATTTTTCTCCTCTCTCTCCCTTCATATGTCCAGTTTCTTCCTTTATGTCTTCCTCGGGGAATGCATTAAACACCCAGTTGGAGTAAGCGCTCTGTCTTGTCCCCTCTTCCTCTCCTTGGTGTTTATGCTTTTGATTTTTAACAATGCATAGCAAACTAGCCCAACGGTTAATTTTGCCTTGAGATGCGGCCTCGTGTACAAAATGGCGCGCCAGCCGTTGGCAGCAACACTCCGGGGACTCCAGTGCCAGAGTAGATTTAAGTGTCTGGATACCCCGGGTGAGAGGGAAGTTTATTCTTTATTCTTTATTCAGGTAGCTCCTGCAGCGCCGTTGAGGCATTATTGCAGGGGGCGAACAACATAAAAAAAAACATCTCTGCATTTGCGGCACAAACAGTTTCAACACTTAAATTGTTTCAATCCCTAATGGTCCTAACAAAGAAAGAAGTTTTGCACAGTTCCGTCCTGGTGGAATATTCGCGTATTTTGTGGATATGATCTTTACGTTGGGAAATATAGTAAGGGGGTAGAAGGTAATGAAAACCATTAATACCAGTGTGTTTATTATAAATGCTATATAGAAATTTTAAGCGCAAACTTTTCCGCCTGAATGTCAGCAATTCCCAGCCTAATGTATTCTTCATGTCCGTGACGCTCGAAAAGCGGTCGTACAGCCCCAGGACGAAGCGTGCCGCACGATTTTGGATCCTCTCTAAAGCGTCGATATGATTTTGCTGAGCAGGATCCCACACAGTGCAAGCATAATCTGTAAGAGGTCGAACGTAGGTAAGGTATGCAAGTTCTTTTATTTTTTGTGTAGACCTTTTTAGATTACGCTGGATAAAACCGAGTGCCCGTCCCGCCCTCATGACGACATCGTCAATTTGCGCATTCCACTTGCAGTCTGCTAATAAGGTCACCCCCAGGTACTTTACTTTACCGTCATTTTTTAGTGGTTCAATATTTAAATAATACTGAGTGTGAAGTTTATTTTTTTTGCGGGTGAAGGTGACATGTACACATTTGCTGACGTTTAACTGCAATTTTGATAGACTGCGCCAGAGTTCAATTTTATCCAAATCAGCCTGCAGTTGTCTGGAATCCTCATCGTTTTTTATACATCTATATACAACACAATCGTCAGCAAACAATCTTAGCTGAGAGGTCACGCCAACGTGAATATCATTTATAAATATTAAGAACAGCAAAGGTCCAAGTACCGACCCCTGTGGCACGCCAGAGGTAACTTCAACAAAATCTGATGTTTCACCATCTAGAACCGTACATTGCCGACGCGAACACAAATATGCCTGTATCCAATTATGTACCTAAGTATCCAGATTCAAAAGTGCCAATTTTTGGATTAAGAGGGAATGCGATACTGTATCGAACGCTTTTCTAAAATCGAGAAACACACAATCAATTTGCTCACTCCTATCAACGGTAGTAACAAGATCATGAAAAAATTCAGTGAGTTGTGTAGTACAAGAATAACCTTTTCTAAATCCATGTTGATAATCAATAAAAAATTCTGTAACGTGAATGTTGCATTATCTGGGAATATAAAATGTGCTCAAACAACTTGCAGCAAACCGACGTTAAGGAGATCGGCCTGTAATTCGCGACATCATTTTTGGGACCTTTCTTATGTATAGGAGTAACATTAGCTAATTTCCAGTCACCTGGCAAAGCTCCATTAAGTAATGACTTGTTAAATATTATGAAAAGGTAAGGCGCTATTGCGTCTGCACAACTCTTTAGAACCCGAGGGGAAATTTTATCAGGGCCCATCGCTTTGGTTTCATCTATATGTTCCAAAAGATTAAACACACCTTCCATACTGATTTCTACGGGTGGTATCACATCGTAATTGCTTGAACACATTTCTAGTGTTGTATCTTCTGGAGGCCGAAAGACTGATTTAAAATAATTGTTAAAAACGCAAGCTTTCTGCCCTGCGTCAGTGAGTAGTTTGCCATGTACCATTATATCAGGTATTCCCATCTGATCATTACCACAGAGCTTCATAAACTTCCAGAGCTGCTTATTGTTAGTTTTCATCGTGTCTTCAAGACGTTGAAGATAATCCTGTTTTGATTTTTTCGCGGTCTCTTTGTACGTCGTAAGCAATTCCTTTAATATCTGGAGGTTTGAGGCCGAGCTTTTCTTTTTATATCTTGCGTACGCACGCTTGCGTTTTTTAATAATTCTTAATAGACCACCATTGATCCATGGTTTTTCTCTTTTCTTTAGCTTACGTACGTCAATACTCGGAATGTATTTCTCTGTGAGGCTAATAACTCTCTGTTTAAAAAGCATCCACACGTCCTCAACACTCATTTCTTCGGCAATACATTCGAAAGAAAGGAAGCTCTCGCGAAGTTCAGAACTGATACCCTCATAATCACCCCTTGCGTACAGAAATATGTTTCGATTTGCATTCATTTTTTTTACGGGGAGATTGAAAACTAAGCATGGCCACAATAGCGTTATGATCACTAATACCAGGAATGGCGTCAACTCGTTTAACAATGCCAGGATAATTACAAAATAATAAATCGAGTACGTTCGAGCCACGCGTAGGTGTGAGAACATGCTGTGTGAAGCCCAAAGTGTCAACCATGCATTTTAAATCAAGGTTTAAACGACTGAGTGATCCACAGGTACACATTTCGTCGCTCCATATCATATCTGGAAGGTTAAAATCCCCACCAAGTAGCACACAGTCATTAGAAACACTAGAAACCAGATCGCTAAGTTGGCATAAAACAGTGGGGTCAGAACTTGGGGGTCTGTAGAATACGCCTACAGTAAGATTAAAACCATCAGGCAGTCTGACCCGACACCACACTGACTCAACTGTATTTCCAGCTATATCTAGTTGGTAACTTTGTAAGGAGGTACTAACAAGCAAGAAAACTCCTCCTCCGTGCAGCGACCTATCTCTTCTGTGAACATTGAAATTTCTGGGAAAGACTTCATGATCAGGAATAGAGTCATCCAACCATGACTCCGTCCAAAGGATAACATCGGCCTGTACAGATTTGATCAAACCAGACAATTCCTCTACTTTATTTTTTACACTTCTGCAATTCACGACCATCAAAACAACATCCCTCCGTGATACTATTTTTTTTTTATCAGAGGGGCGTCAGGCGCGTTTCACGGGTACAACCTGCTCGGTCTCGGTATCCCAAGTAAACACTTTTCCGTTGATTACAAGCTTATCATGCGTTAGTTTTACTTTGTTCGTTACGTCCTCCCTTTTAGCTTTCGCGTACGCCCAAAGATGACGTCGCTTTTCTTTAACTTCCAATGAGTTATCGTCAGACAAAGACACGAACGTACCCTTTAACTTGTATGCTTTTTTCATGATAGCATTTTTTTCATCGAGGGACGAGAAACGCACTAACACAGGTCGTGCTCTTTCCGCCGAGTATCTCCCGAGCCGGTGAATTTTGTCTATAACCGACGGCCTAATATCAAGTTTCTTTTCAAAAATTTCTAAGATCACCTTTTCGTTTAGCAATGCGGGCGTTTCAGCCTCACTCTCGGCCACCCCGTAAACAATAATATTGTTTCGCTTGCCCACGTTTTCTAGGTAGCTAATCCTGGAATTCAAGGAGTGAACCCCGCATCCGAGGTCCTTGACTAAGTTCTCACAACTTTCGAGGTTGGGGACAAGTTGCGAAAATCCCTCGACTTTCGTTTCAATTGAAGATAACCGCTGATTTGTTTGGCGAATATGTTCGTCCAATCTGTCTCCAATCGACGATATGCTGGCATTAAGAGCCCTCTGGCCATCGAGAATTGCCGCAAGCTGAGCTTCAGAAAACGGACCCGGGTTAAGCTCAACGTCACCGCTCAGCAAAAGAACAATAAGACAGAGCGAATCAAAACAGTCGGCAACACACTTCAAGAAGGCCCTCGGGCGAGGCAGCACTACCAGGCAGACATTATTGCTTTTCACATCAAAATAAAAACGGTCTTTACCAACCTGGATGACGAATAACAGGTGGTTAGGTCGTGGCCGCATGCCTGGAGTGCTATCTCGCCCACTGACGAGGTTGGCAAAAGGGGCGTTGCAGGAAGGTTCCGGTGATGTTGATGACACTGGGGCTACACGCACATACAACGGCGTTGCCAGATGAAATGTCCCGGCGGCCGTTAGAAGCAACGGGAATCCGCAGGCCCCGACGTGGTCAGAACAAGCTGTTTCGTCGATAATATCCCAACCGTTGTACGAAGCGGGGAACGTTGTAAATCGACCGTCATCAGCTGGCCGCAGAACCCAAGATGACAGGACCTGGATGACGAACAACAGGTGGTTAGGTCGTGGCCGCATGCCTGGAGTGCTATCTCGCCGCGGGCAATGGCCCGCCGTGGGAAAAAACCAACCCCACCCTGGTGGAAAAACTATAGGTTTAGTACGTATCGAGACGTTAAACAAATTCTTTAAAGAAAGCGCTGTCTCGCTACCATGCAAAAATGCGAACACCTCTAATGTTTCTATGGAGGAAAACGTTCTCAAAGGGAAATTGTCTGCATGTGTGGAAGACGTTAACCAAAATCTGCAGAAGCCCTGACAATCATTGAAATTGGCAAGCTTAAAGGGGCACTGACACCCCAAAGGTCGTATGTTTTATTGTATAAAACAATGCAAGTTGTAGTAATGAACACGCGAAAAAATACCGCATCGCGAAAAAAAATTTCCCCAGGCACGCGCGCGCCTTTTTATTTTTGGCGTTTTTCTCTCCCGCTCCTCACCTCCTCGCTTCTTTTGATTTGGGACGTCAAAAATCGTGAAATGTAAAAGCTTTGTAGGCGGAATTTCTATAACATTTAATAACGGCAATCGTAAAACCAATTTTTAAACGCAATTGCGAACGCACTACTCTTTTTGAAATACCAAAAATCGGAGTCCGGTGTGATGTCGCCTCCTGGATTTGTATCCTAACTCGAAAAACATGGCGGCGCTCGATGCACATAGCAGTGGATGATTGGTGAGTCGGGAAATCGAAAGAAGTGGTCTTTTTTAGGTGTCCGACGACCTGTCAGACTTAGAAAAGGAAATCGTCAAACGGTCAAAACAACCGGGTTTGGAGTCAGTGAAACGTAGTTTCGGTTGTTAGTCCACCGGGGCAGCCTTTCAGACGTCAAGCGTCGTCTGCTTGTCGCGATAGGCAGGCGGCACGGCACACACGAGGAAATCAAACCGTTTTTTTTTCGGTAAGACTGAGCCTTCCTCTTCGCTCCTCACCTCCTCGCTTCGGGTCGCAGTGGCAACGGCTGGTTTGGAGCGGAGGCGTGAAAGAATCTCAACTCGCTGGACCCCGCAATATTTGACGTCACCGCCCTGGCGTGGATCGCACGGGAACTTCAAATTCTGAATTTGGAAATTGTTTTTTTTACTTCACAAATACTGAATTCCCAAGTTCCGAATTTTGAGGGTAATGTCCGGGCATGGTTTTCAATCGTTTCGAATAACAAATAAAAATATGATTTTGATTTGTCAGTGCCCCTTTAAAGTCTTTTTGAGCATTGGACGAAACGTCTCGTCAAGTGTACTCGGCAAGTGAGAGTACATTGCAGGAGACAATTTTAACGTGTAAAAGTAGATACACAATTCTGTGCAAATAAATTCATGTTTTATTTGCGTTCCCCTGATGCATGACTTGCGACCTCACGTAATAACACCGTGTTGGTGGTGATTCCTTGTTCTTGTATAAAAAACATATCCGATGGTGCAAATAAATGCTAAAAAATCTGCGCATTCAGAAACGAGCCAACTACAATGTATATAACTGTCTCTGATTTCTGGCTGTCTTTAAAGTTAGAACAAGTTAGAACCATTGGAACTTTGTTTGTCAACACCCCAATTGCTGATAATTATGTGCGCTTGTTCTGCGCGACGGTTGTCTTAGTGTTCAGTTGTGTAGTTCCATGAATAATTTAGTCACTCACAAAACTACCCTCTTGGTCGCATGTCCCTACCCCGGCGGTGTTCGTCGCATGGAGTTTAGTGAGGACGAATACTAGGCAGTACGCTGTAATGAAATTTACAGGCTTGAATTTTGATGGTAAACTTCGCTCCATAGAATTAGGTATTTAGACCCGAATATATATATATATATATATTGATTTCTGTCCAATTCTGTACGAGTCTCGGTCATAGGCAGAGAAAGGCTTCGGGTCGGTGACATTTACAGCGTTTGTACATATCCGCGTGCTTCCTCGTTTTCTGAGGTAAAAAACATGGTCTTACTTCGCCACGAAGATTTGCCGCTCGGCTCCACGACCTTTTCGGCCAAGCTAAAGCACACTGATGGTGTTCAGTTTGTCAGTGGCGTCAAATGAGCCACTGCATGAGGTGCACGCCTCGCGCGGCCCACCGGAAGGGGACACCAGTGAAATCAGGTGTTTGAAGAGCGATGTAACCACGGACCCCGGGCCCCACAGGGTGCGCCTGCAACTTAGGTGCTAGGTGCTTGGTGAGTAGCGTCACCACGACCCCAGCCCCGTGGGCCGCCATACCCGCACGCTTGGTGAGTGGCGTCACTGCGAACCCCGCGCCATGTGGGTTCGCCCACCCACTCCTGGCTGTGCGTGGCTCAATCCGCGTCCGGGGATAAGGGATTCTGGTGGTTGAGCTGAGCCCGGGGTACGTTTGGACCCTTGGGGGCCCCCAGGCCCTAGTGAAAAAAGCCGTTTGTATGAGAAATTGCTTGTGTCCAATAAACACAGATAAATCGTACAAAATATAAAGAACATATTAGAGCAATATAAGAACTATATAAGAAGTATAAGAAAATATAAGAACTATATAAAACTTATAAGAAACTTCTCGAAAGTTCCTAATATGGTTCTTATATGTTCTTATATTTCTTCTACAAATCTCATATAGTTCTTACATAGTTCCTATATGGTTTTTATATATCTTGTAAGATTGAAATGTGATTATTGAACCTTCTGTATACACAAACCTAATGCTGTACACCCAAAACCATTCCCTGGCAGTTCCGTAGAATCTTGGGACCAGTGAATACAGTGAACAGCCAAAAATCCTTAAATGTTGGTGGCTGTCTGTCTACCCTGATCGGCTGACCAAGAAAATTCAAGAACGCCAAGGAAAATTCTTTCCTGGCAGTTCCGTGGAATTCCGGAGCCTAGGAAATGCAGTGGAGCACCAGGCTGGCAGTTGACCCAATTCTTTGGGTGGCCCTGGTCCAGTCTATTACGGCCGAGGCCAAATCCTGGCCACAGCTAGCCCAAGCAAGTTGGCTGACTGGGCCGCTTGCCCCTTTCACTCCCAGCACTGCAGCGCTGGAAGTGGAAGGGGCAAGAAGAGATGTCCCTACTGTAGTTGCAAAAACTTGGCATGAAATAAAATTCCTGCTAAGGCTCTTCTAACCATCCATCCTAATAGAATAGCAACGCTTTAAAAGAAACAGCGGTGGAGTGCAAGTGTCGAATGCGTGTTTTCACGATGGCTCTCTCCGGTGTACAGACAAAGCAGACTTGCAAAACCCCCCAAAAAAATTAGTTCACGGTTGTCATTATTGATCGACAATTACAGTGCAAACACGCGCTACTACAGGGTAGATGCGCTGCAGCTGAGAATGCAAATGACGCCTCACAAATTTAAAGCCTTTCGCGGAGTAATGTTGTACTTCCGGCACATATTACGGCCGCTATCAACGGCATTTTCAGTGTTGTCAGTACCGTACGAAATGGCATATGTATGAGCGCTCCCTAAATAGTGCCCTTTCGCACGCCGCTCCTTATCCCTATTTTTCTGCTACCTGATGGTTTATTGTTTTATCGCATGAGGCGCACGATTTTCCCCTCTCTAGAAGGCTACGGTTTTACAATCATGGTTAATGTTGGGTATGCGTCTGGCGGTACGGAAAATATTCAACGAAATATATTTTTACTCATTGGTACTGGTTACGTAGGTTCTCTGAGAAATAGTAAATCATATTTAATTGAAATTATGTTGCTCGTATTATTTTGTCTTTGTTATATAAAGACATGTACATATTTATTAAAATGGTGACGTGATCATATTCCTCAGAAATATGTGTGATATTCTCTGGTGGCGTTCAAAGCGCTCCTGAACAATTGGCGTGTGATTTAAAAATTTGACATCCTCAAATTTCTAACTTCCTTGTGTTTGTGTGCACAGAAATCGACTACGAATTTCTAAAAGGCCGAACAGGAAACAGCAAGTTGATGTTCACTCTCCCACAAGGCTTCTCGCGATCGCCCAATGTCACACTGAATACTACCACACAAATCGTGAATCAGCAGACCTTCAAAAACACTGCCCGACTGCTGTATACAGATATGAATGTTCGAGGTTTCGGGATGTTGCTATTTCAATATGGCTCACCCACTACTATAAGAAACTGTGCTCCAAGCATCCTTGCCTTGTATCAGGTATGTATATATCTTCATATATATATATATATATATATTTTGCCGAAGAAGACGGCGACATTTGGTCAGTGGTGTGCCAGACCACCACGTGCCACGCTCCGGGAGCACGGCCCGGCTTCCATAAAATCCTTTCTATCTCATTGAGTGGACGCATTATTGTCATTTGCTGCCGGCCGCACATCTTCGTAACAATATATACTTATTTCCTGCATCGCATAATGCTCAGTTTAAGATCTATTATTTATAAAAGACATACGTCTCCTGAAGTGTGCCTATGACTCTAAAATAAGAACGCGTAACAAGCCTATTGAATAATAATATCAGGAGCGTTACAAACAGAAACATTAAAGGGTAAAAATAAAATCTTATTTAGGCTTCAGTTTATCTTTGTATTTATCTTATTATTTAATATATCGCGGAAATGATTTCGCACACCAGCAATAAAAATGGCTCAAAAACATTTTTGAGAAATAAAGCTTGAACGCGACATTATTTATTTTTTGCCGTAAACGCAACATTTCGCGGCGGTATGCCGGTTGTGAATGCGCGATAGGCGCCATAGCACTCGAATATACACTGCGGGGCAATTCATCGCAATTCATTGGAATGCAAAAATACCCCAAAAGCCGGGAGACGCCATAATTAGAATAAGAGCACCGACTTGACACAACACAAAAAATAATTTCATTAGACGCTTTCGCCTCCCCTGCGGGAGGCATCTTCAGTAGTTACAAAGCAAATGCAAGGTTCAACCTCAAGTCAGCGCTATTTATCAGGAATGTCCGTATAATCTTCGTGGAGTGGGCCGCGGTTTTTGTTACACACGGATGTGTCCCTGCGGACAAACCACGATTCTTGGAGTTTCCGGGGCCCCCATCTGTCCTCACTCGCCAAGGTCGTCGCGGCTGCGAAGTCAAACGAATGCCCCATTGTCCACAGATAATCCACTTGTTCAGTCTTTAGTCGCGTTGCGGGGATGCGTATGCATGCTTGTGTTCTTTGAGCCTCGTCTCTCTCCTCCCTCCGGTTTACCAATCTAGGAGGCTGGGTAGTCAATGCAGGGAATCTTGTTGATAACGCCTCTCTGGACGTTCGCCAGGGTTTGATCCTTTGGTTTGGAAGCGGAATTTTCAATAGTTCTGTATGGGTTGTAAACAGTTCGAATGCCAAGGGGCCTCAAAGCGCGACGGAGAGGTATGGAGACTCCTTTGACGTAGGGGATGCACACTACATTCTTATCTCTTTCCCTTTCTCATGGTTGCACATTTTATTTCATTTGATTGTTGACCTCCCCAAGAAAACGCTTTCGGTAGTGACGTTTCTTTAAAGCTCCCTGTAAAGGAGCCATCTCATTTGCGCCATGAAGCTCGTTAGATGGCACGGTATTTGATCTGCGTACAAACGTTTACTTGAGGTTGAACCTTGCATTTGCGTTGCAACTACTGAAGCTGCCTCCCGCGCGGGAGGCGAAACGTCGAATGAATGAATTTTTTTCTGTTGTGTCAAGTCGGTGCTCTTACTTTAATTATGACGACTTCCGGCTGTTGCAGTATTTTTGCATTTATTCGTAACATCTTCGGTTCTGTGGCCCTCAGCAATGTGAGGGAATACATCAACCTGTCAACCACCGTCATACGACTGGAGTGCCACCAGGACCTCAACCGTCAATGCATTCAACGTGGCCCTATTCCTCAAGGGCTGTGTTGCAAGCCGCTTGTGCATACCCCCAACGGACGCATGCTCGCTCGAGATTTCAGCTTGAACTGTGTCAAGGCCCGTGTTCAGGACAACAACCAAAGCATCAATCATGCCAAAAAACGACAGGCGACGGCGGAACTGAACCTTCGACACGTTCGGCAATATGATGACCTCTGCAGTATTTTCGTAGCCTGTCGAGGACGAGGACGTGGAAAAGAACAAGCAGTCAGAACTGCACAACAAGAAGCTCGCCCGATTAATGCCCCCGAAACCAAATTTAAAGGACGAGAAGCGGAAACGGACTGTGTTCAACTACTCTTCCAAGGAATTGACGGACCACCACGTGAGTCTTCTTTAAAAGGTATTAACTTTGCAATCCCAAGCGTGACTTTATGGTCGAAATCGAAGAAAAACTGCGCCACATATCTAGCGAGACTGGCGTCAACCTTGCCCGGAGTCATGTGCCGTTCATTTTGAACAATGCCAAGCCGTCACAGCTAAACCTAGAACAGCATGAACGGAAGGCGCTGCAGGAGTTGAGAGCTGATGAATCGATCGTCATTTTACGTTCTAATAAAGCTGGGGGAACGGTGGTTTTCGACAAGGCCGACTACGACCAGAAAATGTATAATGCTCTTAGCAATCCCACACACTTTGTCATACTAGCACGTGACCCAACTGGGAAAATCGAGCGTTCGTTAGTTGATCGCCTCCAAGAACTTCGAAAGAAGGGTAGGGTGAATGATTTTTTGTACCGCCGCCTTTTTCTTTCCTTCCTCCGACGGATGCACACCTAAAATGTACGGCCCACCTAAAGTGCACAAACCAGAATGTCCTCTGCACCCTATTCTATCCTTTATTGATAGCCCCACGTACGACCTGTCAAAGCATTTGGTAGAGCTAATGGCGCCGGTGCCAGGCAAAAATGGTCTTTGTGTGCAGAACTTGCAAGAATTCGTTCAGTTGGTCCACACCCGAAGCCTCCTTCCTAATGAAGGCATGTTTTCTTTCGATGTAGTTTCTCTTTTCACTAATGTTCCTAAAGATCTTGCCATTGATGTCGCACGGGAGCCTCTACGTGGTGATCAAAGCCTGGCAGCACGCACGTCACTTCACGTTGATGATATCATTTTACTTTTACGTTTTTGCTTGAACCAATGTTTTTTCGCCTTCTGTGGAGAGACGTATCATCAGGTGAACGGGTGTCCGATGGGAAGCCCGGTATCTGTCTGTGCTGCCAATCTTGTTATGAAGAATATTGAGGAGAAAGTGCTGAAAAACGTTGCGTTTCGAGTCAAATTTTGCCACCGATATATGGATGATACTTTTGTCATTTTAGATAAAAGACATGCTAACAATTTTCACCTAGGGTTAAACAGTGTTCACCACACAATACAGTTTTCTTGCAATGCAGAACAGCAGGGCAAGTTGCCCTGCCTAGATGTGTGTGTAATGAGGACAGGGGAACCGAACCACATTATTGAAACGGGTATGTACCGCAAACCATGTGAAACAGATGATTATTTGTTTTTTTTGTCCCACCTCCCAGTGCAAAACAAGAAATCAGTAGTGCGATCGTTTGTACACAGATCAAATACCGTGCCATCTAACGAGCTGTAAGGCGCAAATGAGATGACTCATTTACAGGAAGCTTTAAAGAAACGTCACTACCCAAAGCGTTTTGTTGACGAGGTCAACAACCAAATGAAACAAAATGTGCAACCGTGCGAAAGAGAAAGAAATAAGAATGTAGTGTGCATCCCCTATGTAAAAGGAGGCTCCGAACCTCTCAGTCGAGCTTCAAGGCCCCTTGGCATTCCAACTGCTTACAAGCCATACAGAACTATTGAAAATTTTGTTTACAAACCAAAGGATCCGACCCCGGCGAACGTCCAGAGAGGCTTTATCTACATGATCCCCGGCAGTGACCGGCCAGCGTCCTACATTTGGTGAAACCACACGGACGAGAGAGACCAGACTCAAAGAACAGAAGCGTGACGTCACGTACGTACACCCACGACGTGACTGGAGACTGAACAAGTGGACCATGTGTGGACAATGGGGCATTCTTTTGACTTTGCGGCCGCGACAATCTTGGCCAAGGAGGACAGATAGAGGCCCCGGAAACTCCTAGGATTGTGGTTTGTCCGCAGGGACACATTCGTGTGTAACAAAAATTGTGGCCCTCTCCACGAAGCTTATACGGACATTCCTGTTAAATAGCGCTGACTTGAGGTTGAACCTTGCATTTGCTTGGTAACTACTGAAGATGCCTCCCTTAAGGGAGGCGAAACGTCTAATGAAATTGTTTTTTCTGTTATGCCAAGTCGGTGCTGGTATTTTAATTAATCATTGGAAGTTAACCAAGACTCGTCGTGCAGTCACCCATACACGAGGTAAACAGAGGAGAACAAGAAATATCCTTCTTCCCCTGCGGCGCGAACACCCTGTATGACTTTTCCAAAGACAGTTTTTTAAGTCACCTTGTGCGACATTCATTGAGATATGAGTGGTGTTGAAAACGTATTTTATTATCATCCAGACCTCTGTCCCTCTATTTGTTTAGTTTTCAACCAGGCGAGGGGTGAGCTCTACTAAACAAGTGGAGGGTTGTAGACACAGCAACGACGCTGCCCGGGTTCTGTAGACACGACAAGTTCATTCTGAATTCAGCGTGTTGGAACTACATCTTCTCATATAAAATATATGAATGCGTATAAATGCTTATCGCGGGTAAAAGAAAGAAACGCAGGCGAGCTAGCGAATGGCGTCCATAGCGTACCCAAAACGGAGGAATAAAAGAAATGTGACAGAAGAACGAATTTTTCGTTGTTCCGTTCCTTTTCCTATTCGTCCTCTGTCTCGCGTTTACCCTGGTTACTACCGGTACTTCCTGTCTATGAATCAAATGAGAAAATTTAGAGGAGCTTTCACTCATTTTTAAACAATGTTAAGCATCTAAACATGCCGAATGTTCCATGGTACAAACGTGACAATTTATGCTAGCCAAGTACCAGTGTAGTTGTCCCCTCAACCAGGGAGTTTTGGTTTTTAAGAAAACTCTCGACGCAACAATAAAACACAATACCCATAAACCTCTACACGTTGCAAATATGTTCAGCGAAAATCAGGCAAAACGAATATTACCAATGCCACAATCCAGGAATCGAGAACATGCCATGAAATAACTCTAAGTTCATCACTGCTGATTATTGGGCAAGATGGCGCTGAATCTTTGAAAACATCTACGCTGTTCTACAATGATATTACGGATAAAAGACGCAGTTGGAGCTAGCACCAGCGGGGTACGGAATTGCTTTACTGGCGGAATATCGCAGAGCCTATGTCCCCGAGTAATATTAAGGACTGAACGATTGAAGGTAGCACATGGATTTTTCTGGTTATTTCTCTTTTCCGTTTTTATAAGAGTGACAATGCTTTAAATAAGCGAAAACGAACTATTTCTCTGAACGCAAACATAAAGTGCCCATGTTTAGTTTGCCTTTCTATTATTTTGTTTTTGTTTTCACCGCATTCATTTTGTACCTCCGGATCTTGATAAATAACAAATGTATAGCCAAACCTGTAAAAATCTTCTTTTTTTTGTTTGCGGAAAGGAACATTTATGTCCGGAAATAAACTTGGTATGCCTTGACTAATAGACCAGAACACTACACGTTTATAGCATTTTTGGAGACAATATGAGACAGTGCGGCAAACTGGGTGTTTTCAAAAACACGAGCCAAATTTCTCCTGCGAAAACAACGGATCACACAAAACAAAAAGAAAACCCTCTGATGCTGTAGTGATCTGTGCCAAAGAGAACAATAAGGAAATTATTGGCGTTTAGCATATTTGATTAATTATTTACTTTTAGCTTATTAAATTCCTATTTATTATTTTAAAGGCGTTATTGCAGATAGAAATTTGCCGGGAATCGTCGTATAATTTTTAAGCGGGATGCACCTGCGTTAAAATTATTTAAGGCGGGTGCAGCATTTTAATGCGCTTCGAAAAAAAATCTCAATTTAGGCGCATATCTAGGATTCAGTTTTTTTTCTTCTTTTTTTATTAGAGCACATCTCAGTTTTAGCATCCCCCTTCCCCTTTGCTAAAACAGGCAACGTACATGCGCCGTTTCCAATCGCACGTAGCAGAGGCCTCTGGACTGCCGAATGAGATTTACCTTTGTTACGTCGGTGGCACTGTGAAGAAACAACTTTACGTGGGATGCGTGGAGGCACACGCACTTTAGGCATTTTGGCCACTGAGGGTTGCGTGGCGGACGTTGAGGTTCGCTTCTGCAAGAAACGGAAGCATTAAAACACGTCCGAAATTGGCAATTCTTTGGATTCCGTAAAATACTCCGCGTGCCTGATATCATTGAAATATGGGTGGATTTATTAGTTTAAGCTGATTCGCATCGAGTTTCTTATTGATAACATACCTCTAGAGTTATTTGAAACCCTATTGAATAAAACGTAATTAATCACTGAGTTATACTGAGCACGAATAATGTTTGTTAATGTGCCCCTTTTTGACAACGACCACTACGTCAACAAATATTTTCTTTGCGAGTGCAGTTTTTCAAAACTGATTTTGCCCCCGCTTAAAAAACACGGTTCATATTTGATAGTGTCATAACATACTAACATTCACAGCTAAACTAACTCTTTAGCATTGTAATTTTCGATAGCGCGAACAAAACTTGCCACTCTCCAGTGTTTTAGGAATATTGTCACGAATGACGAATGATGAGGCCGAGAATGACTGGAGAAACTAAACATAATGGGGTCAACTTGTGCCCAAAACAAATGTAAAAAAAGATAGTGTCGCAGGCGTCAATGTCGGCCAAACAGAAGGATCGACAATGGGGCGAGGCTGACTCTGGTTCCCAACGCCGAGCTTCTTATATACAAGTGTGGGCTTCTGAAACAGTCGGCGTCGAAGGTTGGGTACGTAGACCATTCGGACCTCGAATAGACAACAGAATTCTCGAATACACCGCGTCTGCTTCCAAGCATCGAACCTCGGCTCTTTACGTGGGAGCCAAGCACGATAACCATTCGGACACGGGCGCGCTGCCTACTTGGCTGGCTCAAAATCTCTAGATAAGGGCTTCCAACAAGTGGCGACGTTCTTTGAAGCGCCGACTGCGTGACGGTGTAAATTTTAAGAAGTGAATGGCGGCGCATAGCAGAGGTTTGAACTGAATGCCGCCATTTGCTTCCAGCAGATAGTGCTTTGTCATTTGTATTGGTTGTCGTTACTTGTAAAAGAAGTATCAAGAGACTTTAGGCTGGCTGCGCGTGCGGCATTACTCCATCTTTGAAAAGTGCATGGCCCCGATGCAACACAAAACAAAGCAAAGCAAAGAAGAGGAACGGTTAAGAGAACAGTCATTTAGAACTTGTAAAGTCCACAATCCTATTGAGCATAGAATCACTTGAGTCGAACGACGTGAACCACCTCGGGTCGCCGTCAGCGTCGCGATGATACCTGCGTTCCGTCGGGCACCACTTCGTAGTTGAGATATCGCCATGCGTCGAAGGACCTTTTATGGTACAAAGAAACGCCTTAAAAGCTTCTCACTGAGGCCACGATGTAGTATCGCTGTCCACGCCCACACCCGGTCTCCGGGCTGGAAGTGAACGTCCAGACGACAAAGGTTGTGGCGGCCAGCGTCGACACGTTGCTGGTCTTTGACCCACACTCCCGCGAGTTGGCGGATTTCTTCTACTGGTTTCGCAACCACGCGACCGTCGTCACTTCCGTCGCCAGCTGACTCGTGAGGTAACATGGCGTCAAGCAACGTGGTCACCTTGCGACCTTGCGCCGGCTGGAACGGTGTAACACCAGTGGACTCTTGAACCGTTGTGCTGAAGGCGACTGTAACATAAGGCAGGACCTCGTCCCCCGTCTTGTGTTCCACGTCGACGTACATCGACAGCATGTCGGCGATGGTGTTCTTTAAACGTTCAGTCTGTCCATTAGTCTGAGGATGATACGCCGATATTTGCCGGTGGTTGGTGTGGTTCAGACGGAGGATTTCTTGCATCAGCCGTGCCAAAAATGATGACCCGCGATGTGTAATCAGAGCTTCGGGAGCACCGTGCCAGAGAACGATGAACTCGATGAAACAATTTGCAACTTTTACAGCAGTGCTTGAAGGAAGGGCTTTCGTTTCGGCGAACCACCTGAGATAATCTGTTTCGACAAATATCCAGTGGTTTCACGACGTTGAGAGCGAAAAGAGGGGAAGCACACCCACTCCAATCGGTTTGAACGCCGTGGACGGGAGGAATCGGATCCTGACGGCTTCGTCGGTGCTTTCTTGATTCGCTTACATTCATGGCATGATTGAGTGTAGAGGTGATTGGTACATGGGAGCATCGGCCAGCCGTACGTTTTCCAAATCCTGGCGAGCGTCCTGCTGTATCAAAGGTGCCCAGCCGTCGTTTTGTTATGGCAGGCTTTTTAAGAATTTTCCCGTAGACTGGTAGGTATAACAATTCGCCATGCTGGGTGGCTGGTCCCGAAGCTATATTTGAAAAGAACACCCCGTTGAATGTCGAAGCTTGAAAAGTATTACGAGAAAATGTGGAGTACGGCACTTTCTTGACCTTCAAGGTACTCAATCGCGGCATGGAGTTCACAGTCGTCGCGTTGAAGTCGTGCAATGTTGGCTACTTTGACTGCGCCGCGAAAACTCTTGTCCTCCTCGTTGTCGGTGATGGCAAGTGGTGACTCGACGGGTGCTCTTGACAGACAGTCGGCGTCACTGTGTTTGCAACCGGATTTGAGAGTAATGGTCATGTCAGATTCTTGACGTCGGAGACTTCGGCGAGCAAGGCGTCCTGATGAATCGTTCAGGTTTCCGAGCCAGCACAGTCATTGGTGATCGGGGACCACGCTGAATGGACTACCATGCAAGTACGGGCGAAACGTCTTGATCGCCTAGACGACAGCAACGCATTCATTTTTTTGTCGTTGAGTTATGTCCATCCGTCTTATTCAGGGCACTACTTGCGTTAGCGATCACTGGCTCTGTACCCTCCTGCCGTTAGACCAAACCACGCAAAGTCCGGTAACACTTGCGTCGGTGTGGATTTTCGTTTCTGCGAACTGGTAAAAATGGCAAAGGATCGGTAGCATCTAGAGTCTACGCTTGATTTCGTCGAATGACCTTTGTTGCTCTTCACGCGATTGGAACTTCGCGGCGTCCTTTGCGAGATGGGTGAGTGGCGCAGACAGCTTCGTGGAATCTTGAACTAAGTGCCTTTAGGAGCCACAAAAACCCAGGAATCTTGTAAGGGCTCTCTTGTCCGAAGGCGATTAAAATGCGGCTACGGCGCGTGCCTTCTCGGGGTTAGCGCGAATAATTTCGTTGTTCACGAAGTGGACTAAGAACTTCAGTTCGTCATTGGTTAAATGACGATTCGTCAGCTTCAGGTGAGTCAACCGTTCTTGATCGTTTGTAGCACAGTTCGAAGGCGTCTCGGGTGCTCGTTTAAATGTCGTGAAAAAACAACGACGTCGTCTAAGTAGACAAGGCAATTCTGCCATTTTCAGACTTGCTAGCATGGTCCATGACACGCTGAAGGGTTGCGGATGCCGTACAACGTTCAAAAGGAATCACTTTAAGCTCGTACAGTACATCGGATGTGACGAGAGTCTTCTTCTCATGGTCTCGCTCGTCAACTTTGATATTCCAATAACCGCTCCTCAGGTCAATTGACGAAAAATTTAGGGCATGATTCAGACGGTGGAGGGTGTCTTCGACTCGGGGCAGCGGGTAGCGTCCTTTTTTGCCAAGGCGTTTAGTCGACGATACTCTATGTAGAACCTCAGAGTGCCACCCTTCTTTCTTACCAGGACGACTGGCGACGCAAATGCACTACTTTAAGGCTGGATGATGTCGTCATTAGGCATTTATTGTACTTGTTGTTTGATTACCTCCCTTTCATTGAGGAGACTAGGTACGGCGACTAGTGCAGAGGGATCGCGTCGTCGTGGGTAACAATGTGGTTATTCGCTACAGTCGTTTGTTGCACAGTTGAGAAGTTGGTAAAGTACTCATTGAACTCACAGAGAAAGTCAACCAGGCGTCGTTATCAGTAGCATGAAACTTCGGATCGATGACCTGTTCTGAGGATGGCGTTCTCTGAGGCTGCGATGAAGACGATTCTTCCAAGTGTGCAGTGATGGCGGCTGAGACCTGAAGCTCCTTGATGTGGCCCACGGCGGTACTTTTAGTAAGGTGCTGCGGCTTTTGTCATGAGTTTATAACGAGTATTGTGGCGCGCCCGTCTCAAAGCTCAGTTACACCCTTTGCAACTCTGATACCTCTTTCTAGAAATAACTGGACGCTGCCCTCGAGTAGAACTTCGACGCAGAAAGCTTCAGTGGTCCCGAATAGTACAAAAACACTTAACCACTGCGGCAGGTTTACATTGTGGAAAAGGACACGGACTACAAATGACGTCGTTTAGTTTCCTCCGGTGGTGGGACAGGTTTTTGGAACGTCAACCTGTTCTCTATTAAATCACTGACAACGTTCTACTCGCACAAGAAATCCATTACAATAATAACGTCCCTCGCACAGGCCTGAAGAACGAAGAACTCCACCGGACGGGACTCGCCATGAACCTCGACGCGAGCGGGGCTTCTTCCGACGGGTGCGATGAGGTGTCCTTCAGCACTTCGCATCTGTGGGCCATCCCACGGTGCCTTAACTTTCCAAAGGCGGCGACAGAGCTTCCCTTTCATATACGAGTAGTCTGCTCCGGTTTCGTTGAGTGTCGTCGCGTCGTGGCCGTTGATAACAATGTTGCGGTTGTTCGGTGCCGTCGCAGAAGCGGTCTTTCGTTGGGTATTGTCGTTAGAGTGAAAGCCTTCCAACGATTGGGGAGGATACTTACTTCGTCGGTGAACGTCAGCTCCACCTCTTGGGGTTGCCACGCTTAGGTTTCACGACGTGGCACGCTGGGCAGTCTTTGTCGGCGGGACCGGTGAAGTGTTAACTCTGGACGTCGCGGGAATGGCGTGCGAGACCCTTGCGGTAGAACCGGCATCAGGGACGACGATTTGCGCATGTACTCCCCGATGTGTCTCGGCCACCCACCCAGGCGGGGCCGAGGGTCGTTCGGCGCAAACCCTCGCAGGCCCATCTGGCTGAAGCTGCACCATCGGCAGACGTGGCCGGCCTTTCGCCGCAGTAGCAGATAGGAAGTCGGTCAGCCTTCGTCACACGCCGGTCTTCCAGGGTGCACGGGGCTCCTGGGGGCGTATGGGACTCGGTCTTCATGGCGTCGGGCATACGGCTAGGCTGGAGATTGACGTTGAGGCGGAGCGGCATATGGGCGAGGCGGTGGCGGCGGCCGTCGGGCCATTGCAGCGAGCAACAACATTGGCTCCTCAGTGGCTGCCACGCAGGCTCTCTCTTTTTATTTATTTTGTTAGTTTTTCATTTTTAATTTTCGGAAAGAGGAAGGAAAAGGGAAAAAGGGGAAAAAAAGGCAAACATAACAAAACAACCACCACATAAACACGTCTCACCTAACAAATAAAATACAACCAACAAACCATGAAAAGAAAGGGAAAGAGGAAAAAATATATATATACATATCCACCTCAAAACTTATTTAATCCACAAACAAAACAAAACAAAACGGGAAACAGAGGAACAGGAACGACAAAACTGGGAAAGGGAAAAGGGAAGGGGAAAAAAAAGGGGGAAAAACAACAAGAAAGACAAGGGGGAACAGAAAAAGAATACCGCCAATCGTGATTACTTCCCCCTCCCGCTCCCTCCAACTCACGAACGCCCACACGAAAAAATAAAAATATAAAAAAAGAGATAATGATTCCCAGCCCAAATATCACCAACACCCAATCGGAAAAAAAAATAATACCTAGACACGGCACTAACGACATACATGATATTTCAGAGGGAGAACCGACCAGAAAATCCAATGAGGGCGGGCACCCACGGCGACACCAGAACGGACAGACAGCAGAGAAAGATCGGAAACAAGACAGGAAACGAAGAATACAGAAAAGAAGAGAAGAACAAGAAATAAGAAGATTGTACAAACCACAAAGAATATGGATCAACGAGAATACACTGTTAGGCAAGACGGAAGAGGGGGGGGGAGGGGAACACAATTAATAACAATAGACGCCGCTGATCAGACCGAGCCCGGTCCCCTGGCGGTGGTCTCACTGAAAAGTTAAATCTTCATCTCTTTCTTTTTTTTTTACCAATTGGCTTTATACTTCAAATTTTGTTTTTTGGTCTTTACCACTTTTATTTATTTTCAATTGGATTAAGTCTGCAATGCTAACGCTGGAGCAGACCGAGGCGCATTATTTTCAATACTTTTCTATTGCCTCAACTCAAATCTATATGGAGCCTTTGGTTCGGAGGCTCAACGTACTTCTTCGCTAACCACCTCGGCGATGGAGAGCGAGGCCGGGCGTCCAGCAGTGGGCAGCAGCTTCTTTAGCTCTTCCCGTACGACGTCGAAAATGACCTCCCGAATGCAAAGCAGGCTGGCGCTGTGGTTCAATCGCGATGGCGATGGGGCATATACGCCTGGGTGCCGCTGGTATTGGGTTGAACTTTCAAGGATGGCACGCTCCTTATTTGTCGCGTCGGTGAAGAATCCATGAACGGTTGTCGGTGGGATGCGTACAAGTGCACCGAAGATGTCTTCCTTCACGACACGCATCTGAATACGCCACTTCTTTTCCTCGATGGCCTGAGGGTCGGCGAGTGAACGCAGGTGCAGGAGGTCTTTCAACAAGCTCGTGACGCTCTCATTGCGGTCCTGGGTCCTCAATTGCAGCAGGTGTTCGGCACTCTCTCGTTGGTGTCGACTGCCGAGCGTACGCGTCAGCTTGTTCTTGCAGATGTTCCTCAGCCCCGGAAGCTTCGTGGTTTTCCAACAAGCGCCTTGCTGTTTCTTCTCGTGAAAAATATAGGTTCTGCAAGTGCTGCTTGTCACTCCACTCATTATGGCGGGCCATGCGAACGTACTTTTTTATCCTATTTTCGACGTCCTAGTAGATCTTGCCGAGAAAGGTGGCAGGTGTCCACGGACCGACGGGCAGGACGGCAACGGACGGGGTGGTCATTGTCGAGATCTTAATCTGGTTCTCGGGCAAGAGACCTAATCCGGGTGGCTGGCTTCTTATACGATGGCTTGCTTGTGCGTCGGCTTTCTCCACGAAACGTCTTTTTTTCCCTGGGCAGCGGGCTAGCACTGCGAGGCCTCAGAGGGTTAGGTTGCATGGGTTGTACACCGCGCCTCCTCCAAATATGACACGAACAACGAATGATGAAGTGGCGAATCTCTGGAAAAACTAACGTTTAAGTTTGTGGGGCGAACTTGTGTCCCAAACAAACAGATGAAGGTTAGCGTCGCATGCGGCGTTGTCGGCGAAACAGCAGGATCGAGCGCTGAGGCGAGACTGACTCTGGTTCGCCACACGGTGGACTTCTAGAACTATCGGCGTAGAAGGTTGGGTGCGTAGAACATTCGCACATTAAATAAGCAACAGAATTCTCGAATACACCAGAACCCTACATTGACAAATATAACAAAAATATCCGTTCACCCCCAGGCATTGAACTTCGGCCCACTGCGTGGGAGTCAAGGAAGACAACCATTCGGCCACGGGCGCCCTGCCTAGTTGGCTCCTTTTTTATAAAATGTGTTGATTTACCATTTAAAAGAATTACAGAGGCCCACCCAGGCCAAAGAGCACCTACAGTGTATTACACCTTATTACATAAGCATTACCCAGTACATTCACATAGACGTTTGATAATTATTCAATGCCTAGTGCCTAAATGTTCCTCTTCTCACGATATAATTTTTAAAGCGACTTCCATTGCAGGCCATGACTCAAAAACCGGAATTTCAGCGTGTTCCAGAAGGACCTGCCTACTTGGCTGGCTGCGCGCGAGTCATTAAATCAAGCTCATAACTGCACCGCATGCTTTGATAACGAATGTCTTAACACAGCATAACGTGTACTACATCCAGCGGAACCATTACATTAAGATGATAATCATGAAAGTCGCGGTCATCATTCATACAGAAACCTACTGCATTCTTGAAACTTTAAAAGCTTACGTGTCGTGGGTCTTTTGATTTCAGGCACTTGACGTGAGTCTCGCGGACGCTGGCTATCAGGAGGTGACGAATTTTTTTTCCGTGTACTTGCCGTATCCGAGGACAAACAAACAAATATACACTGAATTTCTAAGTTCGCTGAACGGGTAAGTTTTGTTTTTTTATTTTGCATCGTTTTAGAAACGTACGAAGGGCGTTCATAAATTTCGTATCATTGTCACGAAGGAATAGAGATTGATCAATCAAACTTTAGTAGGAGTTGAGACTTTCTCTACATGTTCCCCACCAAGCGTTATCCACTTTTGCAAGCGATGGACCCCATGCCGGAGGCCATTGTTTTAGAACTCCTCGTTTCGAGTGTTCAGGAATAGCACCACTTCAGCAATCACTTGGTCGTCGTCCTTGAAATGAATTCCTCTTCTTTTGGCCACACTGGAAGCGTCAACGCCATTTAACCACAGTTTCATAAACTTGGGCGTTGTGTCAGAACAATTCTCCCAGATTCTAATGAATATCATTGGCATTGTTTCCCCTCAAATGGAAAAACAAATGAACCACTGCATGTGCTTGGCTCCGACGGGTGATATCATTTTGGTTTCGACTCTCTAGCGGCGTTCCGCGCTACTATAGCACGCGATGTGTACACTGTGTGGAAACTAGAGGGACGAGCGCTCATGTTGATGCCTGTTTTGTTCCGCTTTTTAAATTTTTTGTTCTGACAATACAAACTTTATGAACGCCCCTCGAACTTGCGTGTATTCTCGTGCCAGTCTTATCAATGGCCGCCCAGGTAGCGCACTAAGTGGGGCATATATGGGCCCCACTTGGGCAAGCTGGGCTGGTGGAGTCCCTGTATTACTCCGTGGGTACCTTCTCGCCTTGATGTGGGAATACACAATTCGGGCTGCCCATGCAATACGTCGTGGATAAGAGCAAAGTTCGTGCGGGTCAATCTGTAAGATTGGCACGCGGGGAAACTGCCACTAAAACCTGCCGCTACTGTGCGACCAGATTGAGTCCTCCTGATGGCTTCCTCTTGGCAGGTACATTAGCAAAATGTACGATTGGGCGAGTTCGTAAGAGTTCATAATAACTTACAGCGCAACTGTGACAAGGACGGACAGAAAAGAAAACATAGGAAAAGCGCTGAACTAGCAATTGATTCGATTGAAAAGAAAAAATACACATCCTGCTGCAGCGTCTGCTCTTGCAGTCATGCCCCTCCATGGCCCTGGCGCTTCTGTCCCTTAACACAAAAGCGGCCGAGTTATCTAAGATCCAAAAAGCCAATATCACTGCTCGTCAAGGTCACTGTGGGCTGGCTCACACACGAGGATCCGTTTTGTGCTATGTAGTACGTTTCCATCATTTCTCGGGGCAGTTTGTGCTTGTGTCAGAACATCACTGTCGTGTTGGTGAAAAGGGGCTTACATCCGCCATCCCGGCAATGCATCACGAGATGTGTGTAAGCGCTTCCTTTCATAGAACTGTGGTGTTCTCGTAGTCGCATGTTAAGGCAATGCCCAGTCTGTCCTATACACGCACGCCCGCAGGAGAATGGAATTTTGTATACTACGCCTCATACGCAGGCGACAAACTGCCTTCCGTGCTTGACGCTGCACCCGCTGTGAGACATTGGATCGTCTTTTCTGGCGCGTTTGCTGACTGCATACCATACTGAGCTGAGCTTGTGGTGGGCTAAAAAAAACAAAAAAACACATTCACATCGTACCTCGAGGCGACTTTTTGAGTCCTTGGGAAAGGAGGTGGATGTACGGTATGACTGAAACTTTCTTCTTCTGCTCGAGGTAACGTTGCTCAATCTTTGGACCTGCTTTAAGGTGTTTCGTCAATTTTCGCAAGCCGAAGAGATGACCAAATTAGGACATCTCTAATCCTTGAGCCGCTGAATTTGGGGCATGAAGCTGGAACTCAGTTTGTGGATGCATGTGCTTGTTAAAGCAGTCCTCAGATAGGAAAAAGCGATGCCTTTGTAGGTACGCGGTATTTAACCCTTTAATACTTTATCTAAAATATTTTACAATATTTACATTAGATGTGCGGAATCCATGAACGGTAGCTGTGATCACAGAGAGCTTATGTCACGCCGGTCGTTCCGCCTCTCGAGCTCCTTCTGGTCCCGCGGCACGCGCTTGTCCTTCTTGTCTTCTATGCGCACCGTGCAAATGGGTCCCTACATTAGCTCCCCCCCTAGAAGAGAAGTGTAGTCCGGTCAAGCTTCGAGATGGTGTGCGGGTTGGGCGGCGGGAAAGTTTAAAAATCGGACGGTTTTCGGTCTGTTCGTTGACGTGATGACTGGTTGTGGTGCGCATTGTTTATCGGCCGCGCTGGAATCGAGATAGGCGGGTTTGAGACGATCCAATGAGACATTTTTTCTCGATTGTTAATTTGCAGCGTGAAGTACTTAGGATGTCGTCGGAGTACCTTGAAGGGGCCGTCATAAGGTGGTTGTAACGGTTTTCGCACCGCGTCATGTCGTACGAGGACGTGCGAACAGGTATGGAGGTCTGGGCTTATAAACACTTTAGCGGTGGCTTGCTTGCGGTCTACCGAAGGTCTGAGTTGTTGCATTGTTGTACGAAGGCGAGATGCGTAATCCATAATGTCCGGTATTTCAAGCTGTGCGGAAGGGTGAATGAACTCGCCTGGCAGTCGAAGAGGCGTGCCGTATACCAGCTCAGCAGCGCTACATCCGATATCGGTTTTGAAAGCGCTCTAATGCCCTGTAGGACAAGAGGCAGAATTTCAGTCCATCCTGAAGCCGACCCACTAGCCTTTAGAGATGCTTTGAGCTGGCGATGAAATCTTTCTACTAGTCCGTTGGATGTAGGATGATAGGCAGTGGTACTGATGTGAGTGACGCCCAGAAGCTGAGACAACTTTCTGAAAAGAGCTGACTGATATTGTCGTCCTCGATCTGTCGTCACCGTTGCTGGTACCCCAAACCGGCTGATCCACATGTGTACAAATGCATGCGAGACTGTTTTTGCAGAGATGTTTTCGATTGGTATGGCCTGTGGCCATCGAGTAAAACAATCTATGCATGTTAAAAGGTACCGCTGACCATGGCATAGCGGTAGGGGACCCACTATGTCCAAGTGAACTTTCTCAAAACGGGCGGCAGGTGGATTGAAAGTTCCTAATGGTGTGACGGTATGGCGTTGTATCTTGTCTTTTTGGCAAGAGAGACATTCTTTAGCCCATTTGCGCACGTCGGTGTTGATGCCCGGCCAGATAAACCTTGAAGTGAGGAGTTTCTGCGTAGCGCGTATTCCTGGATGGGATAAGAAATGCAATGCATCAAAAACGTCTCTACGTAGTCTAGGAGGTATGTAAGGACGAGGAGAACCAGTGGAAACATCGCAGACAATTGACGTAGTTCCGCTTACTACATCCTGTAGGAGGAGAGATGAGGATCCCGACCGTAGTGTTCTAAGTTCTTCGTCATCTTGCTGGGCAGCAGAAAGCTTAGAAAAGTCAATAATCGGTCTGTCGGTAGCGTTTACGCGAGTTGGGATCCGCGATAGTGCATCCGCCACGGTATTGTCTTTTCCATTGATAAAACGAATGTCATTGGTGAATTGGAGGATAAAGGCCATGTGTCGAACTTCTCTGGGGGTGTGTGCTGAGTTGTTTGACGTCAAGGCGTATGTCAGCGGCTTGTGGTTCGTTAGAACAAAGAATTTTCGACCCTCAAGATAATGGCGGAAATGTTTGATTGCTAAATAAACCGCCAAAAGTTCCCGCCCAAAGGTGCTATACTTTTTCTCAGACGGGGAGAGCTGTTGTGAAAAGAATGCGACTGGTTGCCAATGTCTGTTCACAAACTGTTGGAATACTGCTCCAATAGCGAAGTCTGAAGCGTCGACCATGAGAGACATAGGGGAGTCGAGCTTGGGGTGTGTCAGGAGAGTAACATTGGCGATTTCGTTCTTGATGCGTGTGAAAGCTTCTGTCGCATCGTCGGTCCATGTTATTTCCGTCGACTTTTTGTTTCCACCAGCCAGCAAATGATTGAGAGGAAGTAAAACATCAGCACAGTGTGGGAGAAAGCGTCGGTAGAAATTAACAAATCCTAGGAATTCCCGCAACTGCTTCAGTGTTGTAGGTGTGGGGAAATTCAAGATAGCCTGCACCCGATTAGGTAGCGGAAGAATACCTTGAGGGGAGACACGGTGTTCTAAGAAGTCGAGCTCGGTGACGCCAAACTCGCACTTTTGTACGTTGAGGATGATGCCGAACTGGTCGAGACGGGTGAACAGCTGTTTGAGGTGATGTTCATGTTCTTGATGAGTGTCACTGAAGACAAGTATATCATCGATATATGCAAAACAAAATGTCAATCCGTGTAGAACTTGATCGATGAAGCGTTGGAAAGTTTGTGCCGCATTCCGAAGACCAAACGGCATGCGGAGGTATTCGAACATCCCGAAAGGCGTGACGATGGCCGTCTTGGGAATGTCTGCTGGTTCTATCGGGATCTGATGATAGGCCCTGACCAAATCAATCTTTGAAAAGACTGTAGCTCCATGAAGAGCGGAGGTGAAGTCTTGTATGTGTGGGATAGGGTATCTATCGGGTACTGTGATGTTGTTTAAAGCACGGTAATCCCCACAGGGTCTCCAATCACCAGATTTTTTTGGAACCATGTGTAGAGCTGACGACCACGTGCTTGAAGACGGCTGGATGAATCCAAGTTCGAGCATGTGGTCAAATTCCTGTTTTGCTATTTTCAAGCGTTCCGGTGCGAGACGGCGAGGACGGGCGAAAACAGGTGGACCAGTAGTCTTTATGCAGTGTGTTATGGAGTGTTTGACTGGGTTGTGTGCACTGCAAGTGCTTGTGAGAGATGGAAACTCGTGCAGTATCTTAAACCATGTCGTTGTTGGATTAGGTCGTAGTAACACGGGGCTAAGTGAGTCGACGTTGGATGCAATGCCTTGAACGCTGATGTGAGTTTCAGAGTCCAGGAGTCGATTGTGACTTAAGTCGACGACAATCCCAAAACGACGTAGAAAGTCAGCTCCGATAATAGAATGGTGGACATCGGCCACAAGAAAAACCCAACGAAACAGCCTACGCAAGCCGAAGTCGAGTGTCAGAGATCTTTCTCCATATGTCTTTAACGCTGATCCGTTCACTGCTTGGAAGTGAGGGAAAATCACCACGTCGTCGGCGATCTTCTGGTGTTGGTGGGACCACGCAAACTTCTGCGCCTGTATCGACGAGGAACCGGACTTTTGTGGTGCGATCCGTAACGAAGAAGAGGCGGCTTGTCTCCGAGTCTACCACGCTTGCCGCCGCGGGCGGGTGACTGACTCGTTTTCCGCGAATGAGCATGGAGGGTGACACTTTTGTGCTTGCATGCCGAACTTGGTGTGGTACCAGCATGTCCTCGGTGCTGAGGAGGAGCGTGGGCGACTGAATCGTGTGAAACCGCGTTGCGGGCTTCGTCCTCGAAGAGTTTGCTGTTGTGCTGAACGCAAGCTTGCTAGCTCGTCGGCGAGTTGATCAACTTTCAAGCAAAGTTGAGAAATACGGTCGTCTTCACTCTGCGGTCTGAGTTGTGGTCGAGTCTGGGAAGAGTTGGGATATACGGCAGAAATGCCAGGTGATCGAACTTCCATCATCTTGTCAGCCATGCGAGCTAGAGATTCAAGTGAGCAGGAGTCTGCAGTAGTCAGGACCATTCGGACATCTTGAGGAAGGCTTTGTAGGAATAGCTCTCGGAAGATGGAACGATCTAGGTTTTCTGCCTTGTCTCCTAGTAGTTGGTGCATTCGTAGAAGGAGTTCAGATGGCTTTCTGTCCCCAAGCTCTTCTGATGTTAGCAGCTGCTGCAGTCTCTGCTGCTCTGATGCGGTCGTTCGCCGGATGAGCTCCGTTTTCAGTCGGTCATAGGGAAGGTCGGCGGGGGGTGTACGCAGGATGTCACGTACTAGTGCTGTTGCCGCTTGTGGGAGTGCAGCGACTACATAGTCAAACATGGTACTCTGGGATGTTATTCTTTTCCGCCGAAAGGTAGCTTCGATGTGCAGGAACCAGAGCTCACTGTCCGTCATCCAAAAATCAGGAAGCTTCAGTGTTGCTGCCGCGATCTCTGGTAGATTAGGGTACCCAGAGATAGGAAGCCAACTTGTAATTGGGACGGCAGCAGAGGTAACCGTAGTGGTGATGGTTGGCGGAGACGTTGTGACTGGCGGCGCAACTGAAGATGTCGATTGGAAGGCCATCTTGGGCAATCACGTCCGGGTCACCAATTATAGGTACGCGGTATTTAACTCTTTAATACTCTATCTACAATATTTTACAATATTTACATTAGATGTGCGGAATCCATGAACGGTAGCTGTGATCACAGAGAGCTTATGTCACGCCGGTCGTTCCGCCTCTCGAGCTCCTTCTGGTCCCGCGGCACGCGCTTGTCCTACTTGTCTTCTATGCGCACCGTGCAAATGGGTCCCTACACCTTGTTTGACGAGTTAGGAGTGAGCTGACTGACAGTCGAGAAGAGCCTTCGGTGTTCTGGGACCGTGCGACCACCAAACATGATCGTCCAGCACTTTGACGAGGAGGTCAGGGAGCTGAATAAGGTTATTTTAGGGGCTTCGTATGTGAATCGAAATCCTAGCCTTTTTTTCGTGAATATCTTCGGCACATCGTCAGGCGTCTGTTTGAAATTGGCTATCTCAACGAATACCAAATTATCGTCCACGCACCTAAATAATGTTTTTTGTCTTCTTCTATAAGCAGGGTTTCAGATCCCGATCGATCTTGCTTATGAAAATGTTACTGAGCACAGGGGCTACCCTCGACCCTATGCCTACTCCGGACTTCTCTACATACACCTTGTCCTGCCATTCGATACGTGTGAACTTCAAATAAACAGACAAGAGTTCGAGCAAGTCTATCAATGTGATCTCGCATCGCGTCCTGAAGTCTCTTTCGTGACTGTGTTTCATTATGCACTCAATGACACTAACCATGAAGTCGTCGTGTGGCATGGAATAATATAATTCTTCAACGTCCGATGATAAAGGCGCTGCATTCTTTGGGTTACTGACATTTAGAAAATCAACCGTCTTGAAATCGGGGACGCACATTGGGTCTTGTAGGGAGTCGAGGTTCCTTTGCAAATATCCCGAAATGGCCTGAAACCAAGAATCTAGCTAGGACACTATGGTGCGAAAGGGGGCTCCTGGCTTATGGGTTTCTGCCTCGCAAAATACGTCTAACGCGAGATTGTTTCCTTTCTTGGCTCCTGCAGAAACACTGGTCAGGTTCAGTTGGTGGAGTAGTTTGATGGTGCGTTCATTTACCTTGGCAGGACGATCGGAGACCGCTCTAAATTTTTTTTTAAAACGGCTGTTTTCGCTTTTTCGGAGAATATGCCGTCGGGCATGATGTTAACGCACCCTTCTTTGTCGGACAAAAGTATGTTCATGCTCTTGGACGCGTGAAAGTAAATCACAGGCTCGAGGCCTTTCTTTCTTCGGCACCCTCCTTCAGATCTCTGCAAGACAACCACGCAATCAGCAACGCACCTTGGTCTGTCCTCTTCTGATACTGCTCGTGAAATGGATCTCGACCTGAACAACTTGTCTTTTCTTCTGAACACGGGCTCAAGGCAGAACATAGGCCCTTTATTTCAAAATCTGTAGGTGAGAGTCTGGGACATGAAGATCCCCGAGAATTAAGACGTAAGCTTCTTTGGCCGTGGAACTCGAACTCTTGTCGGTTTATTCGAAGCCCATACTCATCGCATAGCAGGACAAGGTGTGACATACAGAAGTCCGGAGTATGCATTGGGTAGAAAATAGCCCCTGTGCTCAGTAACATCTTCCTAAGAAGGATCGATTGGGATCTAAAACTCTGCTTGGAAAAGAACACCAAAAAAGTGTTTTCGTACGTGGACGATTATTCGGTATTCTTTGAGAGGGCGAATTTCCATCAGACGCTATGCGATGTGCTGAAGATATTCACGGAAAAAGAGATAGGACTTCCATTCACCTAGGATGCCCCAAAAAAAGAACCTTATTCACTTCCTCGATCTCTTTGTCGAAGTGGGGGACGATCATGTTTGCTGGTCTTACAGTCCCAAAACAGCGAAGGCTCTTCTCAACTTTCAATCAGCCCACTCCAAACTCGTCAAACAAGGCATCGCTTTTTACTGTCTGAGGACTGCTTTAACAAGCACAAGCATCCACAAATTGAGTTCCAGCTTGATGCCCCGAATTCAGCGCCTCAAGTATTCGGGATATCCGAATGCGGTCATCTCTTCCGCTTGCGAAAACAAATGGTGAAACACCTAAAAACAGGTCCAAAGATTGAGCACGTGGCCTCGAGACGAAAGAGAAGAAGAACATTTCAGTCATACCGTACATCCACCGCTTTTTCCACGAACTCAAAAAGGTCGCCTCGAGATACGATGCGAATATGTTCTTTTTCCGCCCGCTACAAGCTCAGCTCAGTGTGCTCCGCAGTCAACATTCGCGCGAGAAAGGACTATAAAACGTCTCACAGCGGGTGCAGCGTCAAACACGGAATGCATACTAAATTACAAATAGCGCCAAGACAAGGACAGACGATGAAGTGGACAGGACAGGCGCTAACTCACAACTGGCGGTTTTATATACAACGAGAAGAAGAATGTGAAGGAAATGCCTGGTGTGGAAAAAAGGAGAAGAAATAATTCTATTTCTAGCCGGGGCGCTCTAAGGAAGATGCGTGTTAGACTCATATGACTAAAACAGTTGACCAAAACAAAAACAATAAAAATTATACCGGGGCAATTAATTTGAACTATATATACTATTATTTCGTGAAGGGATGGAAAATAACCACTAGACTATGAAAGTTGAAAATAAGAATGAAAAAATATAAGTGATGGCTCTTAGGTCTCCGATCAATGCCTCGTACAGCCTATAATTCGTTTTACACCCAACAGGAAACTCCAGCCACTTTATTCACCTTCTCCTTTATCGTTGTACATAAAACCGTCAGTTGTGAGCTAGCGCCTGTCCTGTCCACTTCTTCGTGTGTCCTTGCCTTAGCGCTATTTGTAATCTAGTATGTCTAAACAACTAGCCTACCAGAATATTTTGATACAGAATGCAGTTTGTGGCCTGCGTAGGATGCGTAGTATACAAGATTCCGTTCTCTTGCCGGCGTGCTTATATAGGACAGACTGGGCATTGCCTTAACATACCACTACGAGAACACCACAGTTCTATGAAAGGAACCGCTTACACACACCTCGCGATGCATTGCCAGGATTGCGGATGTGAGCCCTTTTTCATCAACACGACAGTGAGTTTCCGACACAAGGGCAAGCTACCCCGAGAAATGATGAAGACGAACTACATAACACAAAACGGATTCTTGTGTGTGAGCGAGCATACAGTGACTTTGACCAGCAGTGGATCACCTTCTTGGATAACTCGGCCGGTCTTGGGTTAAGTGAAAGAAGAAGCGCCAGGGCCCCGGAGGGGCATGCCTGCACGAGCAGCAGCAGCATCATGTGCATGTATTTCTTTTCAATAGAATCAGTTGCTAGTTCAACTCTTTTTCTGTGTTTTCTTCTGTGTCTGTTTTTGTTCCAGTCGCGCTGTCAGTTATGAGGTGCATTAGCCTTACGATAAATGGCATGGCGGTATGCGAAAAACGATGGCCTTGGGTTTGTATAAAACTCTGCAAGTGAACGCACCGTGTCAGAAATATTATTTTGTCTAGAGTAGCATTCACTTAATCCTGGCCAAATAATATCAGCACACGATTATGCATCTATATTTTCCTTAACTTTAACGCACCTTTCAATACTACAAGCCTTAAAACCGCGTGAGTGGCAGCTAACGTGAAAACGTCTGCGAACCATATGGTGAGCTCTTTCCTTGTCGGTTTCTTGGTTTAGCTCACGAACATGCTTGTAGCAGACGAATTTCGCTGTAGCAGACTAAGTTGACATTTCTAGCTGCGTTTTGGTTCCTGAACACGGCCGCGATTCCTGAGATATGGGCCCCTACCGTTGTTGTGTTCCAATCTATCGGTCAGGTTGCGGCCTAAAGGAAGAAAAATCTGCGATATGTAACGCGCCAGCTCATTCCGAGCGACGCGAGGCATGAATTCAAGCAGTGCAGTTAATGAAACGAGAACTTCGAAGCTCTAACCGAGTTTGTGAGAAACATTTTCAAACTCGCATGATGTCTGCTAGAAAGCAAATGTTGAGTATAAAGGATGCATTCATCAGCACGTTCCAAGAAATAAGTGACTCATAAAATGCAGTGCCGTGCATTTTTCCTGGCCAACTCGCCTGCTTGTGACTAGCGCAGAAGTCGAAGCCTTCTCAAAAACCGCGTGTACGACGGCTGCTAGCTGTCTCTACTGCTTGTCAGGGATGTCTCGATTCTGATGCACGGTACAGAAAGTGATCGAGGAGACGATCCCGTTCTTGCAGCTTCGTCAACCACAAGCAATTGCAGCAACACAGAGACTCCTGCAATTGACGCACTTAAGTCAACAAGTACGTCTATGGACAACGCTGAATAGTCTGCAACTTACGCACTGCTGTCCACAACTGCACAATTAGACAAGACTGCGAACACCGAATACAACAGGGCACAGGCAGAAAATTAAGTTCAGGGCTGCAAGGAAACTGCTAACTGTCTCGCAGCGGCCACAGGCACTCGAGAGAAACGCCTCGCCAACACTTAAATAGAAATGACCCGCGAAAACACAGCACAAGCTGCCGCCAATCAGCTGTCTTTTTGTTAACTGTCTGAACGAGTCGCACCTTGTCGAACGTCCAGACAAGGCTGGGGCCATGCAGATCATAAACTGCGTTGGAGTGCAGGCCATTGTCTTTTCCACCATTTGTCGGAAGGTCGACTGCTCGAAACCACATGTGTTTGGAAAGGTTTCTCTGTCTCACCTGAACAAGGTGGCGGCGCATCGGTCATCACCATCGAAGGAAGGAAGAGCCATATCCTCAGACATTACTATTTACGGCATAAGGATTGCAAGCTCGCTTGGCTTGGCACGTGCACTGAAGGAGTTTGATCGTCTGAAGCTCTCCCCCCGTGGACCTAAGCACAACATGTATCCACAACAGCAACAAGATTTTGTCTTTGTCGATATGCGCGAGGTGGGGCCGCGCAACTGGTGCACACCTTTCACCAGCGCCGGTAAGCAGTAACACACCTGCCAGTCACTGATGACCACGCTTCGCATTTATGCTGCCAGACAGCGAAAAAATAAATGAGCAAAGCGCAGCAAGCTCAGGTGTCACATTCAGTACGAAAAAAAGGGAGAAGGGGGAGTAATTGAAGAAAGCAATGGATAGCCTGCAAAAGGTCATTTCATAGACTTCTGAAGTCAAGACAAATACTACGAGATAAACTAACAGGCTACTGTAAAAAACTGAATGATGTGCAGTGGGACACTCCTTACCGACTACTTGCCAAAGCCAACCTCTTTGACGCCCAGCTATCTGTATTATGACAATGCATAACTGCAGCTCAATGCAAAACAATACGACAACGTAGATAAAGCGAGATTTGGTTGCTAAAAGAATAAACTACATGATAATACGAATTTCAAAAGACACGGGGTTCTCTGTTTCATCATTCCTCTAAAAGAAGCTAGAACTAGATGGACGGCATCATCTGGCGGCGTTGCTGATAACAATAGGTTCGTGTGGACACAGCTTGGAATCTGCAAAAAAGACCACCTGTGCAATTCATTTGGACACCCCGTTGATTCAGAGCTAAAAGTATATACAATATCGGATACTCCCCAGTTAAGCGCGATACACACGTACGACAAAACCGTCCGATCCAACATCCGATCAGGCAATACGATGGTCGGACGCGGCTTCTTTGGTCGTATCGCAACGTCGGAACGGCCTCGCAGATGGCCGTTCCGATGACCACGCAGGTAGCGGGAACGTCATGAGGAATTCACGTTTTGGGGAGAGGGCTATTCAGGAGCAAGGATCCGGTTGCGAGTCCCTCTTCCTTATCTTGGCATTTCCGGGGAGACGAGAAGAGCCTGTGCAAAGCTTTATTCAGCGCTCAAAATTGGAAAGGGAACGCGTGCCTGTACCTTCCACTGCATTGCCAAGAAAAGTTGTGTTGAGCAGAAGGGCTATCATAGGAAATCAGGCAACACGCACTGGTCACGGAACTTGGTGTATCCAATCGTAACCGTCGGAACGACGCGTCGCAAGCTAAGGTCGGAACATTGTGGCTCGGATAACCGTTTGCGGCGAGCCGGAGCAGCGATCGGACGTCGGATCGGACGTCGGATCGGACGGTTTCGTCGTGCAGGTGTTTCGGGCTTTATTCAAGTGCATCAAGAATCGGCTAAAAAAAAAACAACTCCTAAAGATTTTAAGCGAATTCGTGAACTGGGATGATAATGACGAGTTGTTTCGTCGAGACCAGCTGTTGCCTGAAAACCTCAAGGTCTGTCTAAAGTTGACAGTGGCCCACATTTGCTCTTCTCAAACGGGAAAAAATAAGAGTGAAGCTCGCAACGCAACTTTTTAGCAACAACATGGCAGGTGAGCTTTAGTACTGCAAAGAGCATGGTGTTCCTAAGCCGGCAGCCTCTGATGAAACAATCGACATCACCATCTACATCAGTGGTCTCAAACTCATATGAGTGGGGGGAAGGCAAATAGCCCACACCGTAATGACCGAGGGCCATCGGAAGATGGAAGGGGGGGAGGGGGGGATGGCGTTCAAAATATTTGAGAGATAATAGACCTCGTGCTTTGTTTTGGAAACAAAATTTTATTTGCTAGAGACCTCTTTGGATTTGATTTGTTTTTATCGCAAATTTGGGAACCGACCAGATGTAGCCACATTAAATAAGATGACACCGCACCGTCAACGTGCTGGCATTACTAATAAAACATGAAAATAAGTACGCTGTCTTTCCCGTTCCTCGATTCACTGGGAAATTAATCAGGCTCAACATGTCTCTAAAAACAATCCGATAATTTCACAGTTCTTGATTTTCTGACGATTTGTATTACAGCACGCTGAACAAAGACTTCTCTTTTAATGGACATCATTTTGTGAAGGCGGGAATCCCGAGCTTGTAGCTTTATCGTTCGCAGTTGCTCTTGCTGATCGAGAGTTCGTGCAGCCGAGATGCATCCTTCGGCGAATACCTCGCGCTTGCAGCCTAGTAGCGGACATTTTTGTGCATTACAAGAAGCTGGGAAGCAAAGAATAAATCGAAACAAAAAGCAAATGATCACAGATATGTATAAACTATGTGAATAGGTTAAAAGAGCAGAGCTACTATTCGAGCCAAAAGAAATCGACGAGAGGAGTCACTATCGCACATGCCAGTTCTAGTGCTCGAGACATGGGAACCGCGACTCGAAGCCGGTTGCCTGCGGGCCGCGTCCCAGCGAGTCGCGGGCCGTATGCGGCCCGCAGGCCGCGTGTCTGTGACACCTGATCTAAATAATCACCTTTTTCGATGCCTCTAAGAGGCGCTTACCTGCCGAGGAACTGAAACCCGGCTACGACGACCTTATCATCACAGAGAAAGCGATTGTGTGGCTTGATGACTGGGAGGCAGAATTCCAGCACGGTTTAATTCGTATGGAACTCATTCTCACGAGCAACAACAGTGAGGGACTCAGGGTCACCCTGCATTTTACACTGGAACTTTTCCAACATCTGCTGGAGACCTGAGTATTTAACCACGTGTTAACTGCTAAAATAGATCGAAATTCGGTACAGCATTTCTTTTTTGATGGCGGGACAAGTTGGCTGCCGGAATGACAATTCCAACATGCCATTATTTCTCCAGATGTACGAAGTCCTGTCTGTACAGTGCCTGCTGCTTCCACCAAAGTTTTGCAAGTCTGAGATCAAAGCATCCGAGCAACCGGCAATATCATGCGCATAATTCAGGACTGTAAATCAATATGACAAAACGAGAGAAACACAGCATATTGTGGATCCCGGAAAACGCCTTGACGGCCTGATCTTCACAAGTGAGTTGGAATGCGACGACTTGATCCCCGACGACAACAACCAAGTAGACGTCGATGACTGAGTCATCTACGACATCACAGGACAGCTTAAAAAGCTTACCAGTTGTGCCACATGCCTTAGCGCATTATCTACGGGTCAGCTGGTTGCACCATTGGCAATCTTAACCACATTCAACTACAAACGCCGCTTGACCCACCATATTATGCCCCTGTTCGCCCTTCTGCAAGCCACAGAGGAGTACTTTAAATATCATCGACAAGAGCATGGTATCTACTGGGGCACAATTGACTTTGTGATTGAAGAGTGACCCTTTAATTTCCATGTGAAGAGCACAAATCTGATATGCTGTTCATGATCCTACACCATAATTTTGAATGAGGATGCGGCAATGCTGCAAACAGGGTAGTCGAAACAAAAGAAAATAATTCCAAAACTAGAAGGAGGCACGGCTGTCCATTTGGAATCTTACTAAATAATCGACTTACTGCAGGATGCTGTTCCCCCCTTTCAAATACTAAACTTCTTCAGCAGACTTTTATTAAGCACTCCCTCTACAGCTAAACGCCTTCAGAGGCAACATTTGAACATCCTCAAAGAAGTCAGAGGAATCATATTCATCATGAACTGTGCCATCATTTCTTAGCTAAGTTGTTCATGAGGAAGACAGCAGCGATAAGTTCCACCCTTTTCTGCAAGGGATCTGCAGGGCAGGAATCGACTTCAATAATTGTGTGATTGGATATGTTTTCCCCATAAAGAAAAGTGAAAATATTCATTTCAAATCGAAGGCAGTTATGGAGCTTCCACCACTTCTCCCAGAAATAAGGCAGCTGAAGGTGCTTAGAACGGCAATCAACTTTTCTAGGCTTGTGCTCAACTTTGCTGACAAATTTCAGCCACCCATGCTAGGCTTGAAGATGAGCGAAGAAACATAAAATATGACTTGGTTTCGATGAGCCATGTTAAAGGTTCATATATTATCTATATCCACCTTTCACTGTCTAAATCCTAGAAACATTATGTGTATTTTAGATTTGTCTTCATCGTGTAGCTCTAAATCTGTGGTCGTGTAGCTCTAAATCTAAACGCTCCACTTGTGTCAGTGCAACCTATCTTTGGTATATCAGACAACTTTTCGAGTGCAACGCTTCCATCTCAGGAAAAATTGATATTAGCTAGAAGAGACGCTTCATGCCACAAATATGGAACACCCCCTAGTTATACCAGGTGTCTCAAAGAGCGGCCAGGCTTTTTAAATCGACTGCCAGAATCGGTTTCATAACCAATAGCGCTACGATTTTGTGCAGAATTGCCCACAGGTGGTGCATTTTTTCGATAAAATTTGTAAAGAGCGAACTTACCCGAGAAAAAACAAAAAATAAAAAAGGCTTAACTGGTTTAGGAACACAGCGAAGCCACCGGTCGTCAAACAATAGGGCGCCCTCTTGTTTGAAGACCAGTGACTTTACGGAGTGTCCATAGCAGTTAAAAGTTATAATTGGTTTACGTTTTTCCTCAGGTAAGCCCGCTCATAACAAATTTTATAAAACAAATGCACCACCTATGAGGAACGCTGCACAAAATCGTAACGGGATAAGATGAGAAACCTATTCTTGGCGGTCGAATTAAGGAGCCTAGCCGCAATTTGAGACACCGGGTATTTGTCAAGAATAATCATGTCATACACAACCACCATTAAAAACAAGTTACTACGGGGGTGAGCTGAGCTAGTTGGTTATTATACATTACGGGTAATTATTATGCATCCCAACTCAGGAAAAAGAAAAAAAAAACAAGCTAAGGGGTACTCATAAGAACTGGTTGAAGAGAAGGACGATTTCTCAAATTTCGGAATCACATATGACATTCTTTTTTGAATCATACAAAACTTTTAGTCGAAGCGTTCGGTGTTTTATTTTTAATGAAAGCACAAAATGCGAGCTAGATTGTTTGAAAATTCAGTTTATACTGAAACGGATAGCTAAGGAAAGCTGAGGGCACATACTTGGCATCTTTAAGATTAACTAATATACAGCATCAGGTCTTGTTTGCCAGCCACTACGACCCAGTTTATCACAAAATCAGGAAACAAACAACAATAAAGGCCTTAAACGAGCTGCCTGAAACCAGATGCGAAGAGGGCGGGTGTGCAATTGACGGCCCATGTCCTTACTGATACAGACTCGGACAGGCACTGACACAATTGCAACAAGAACTTGCAATTCTACGAGATTGCAGTTACCGGTTTTGCCCAGCGTGGTTTCTCTCTCTTAGATTTGTTTTAAATTTTTATTTTACCGAAGATGTCTAGTGAACGTTTTTCGCCCCGAATATTTGACAGATAATGACGGGTCTGATCACATGCAGGTCTTATTACTATATAAAGAATTCGATTCAAAATTATGGTGATCTTATCTGCATACAGATGCGAAAAGGTAAAGTTAATAAACATGCAACATCACGTAACGCCCAGCTCCGTGGGCGCTCTACGTTTGAAATGTTCCGTCACACACTTAATCTATAGATTATGCCTGAGTTGTCATGTCGAAGGAAAGTAAATCGCCTAAACTTTCTACATCACATTATACATAACAAAACTTGTTGAAAGTTTGACGCCTATCTGGAGTTTTACTTGAACCGTGATACCAGACAGAAGCATGTGAAATTAATTCGTGAGTTTCTTTGCAGAAAAGATGTTTTAAAATAACTTTTTTTCGCGCACCGATTGTGAGTGGAACGAGATGCCCCGCAGCTTGATGGACATCGTCTCCTTCGCTTCATTCTCTAGTGCCATTGATAATCTTTTCTTTGTTTGAATGAATTGTATGAACTAAGTTGGTTACGCGTTTTACTGTATGTTTATAACTCCTTCATTGTTTTGCTGACCATTTTTTTGTCCACTTCATGAATCGGCCCTCAAAAGTTGACCGGCAGTTTTTTTTTTTTAGTAAATAAATAAATAGATGAGCGCTACTAAAAGCGTTGCCGTGGTCGGCATGCCAGGATCGTTCAACCGCTCATAATGGCGTCTTTATTGTGATTAAAGGTACGACAGAATTAATATTGGCAGCGATAAATTATTTTATTTTTGAGACTTCACTCATCGTGTATCATTTAGTGCGCAAACAGAAGAGTAGTACACGAGAGTAGCGAGCCAAATACCTGAATATTGGTAAAACAATTTAAAATATAGCGAAGTATTTCTTACCCTTATTCTTTCGAAATATCTACGCCTTTTCACTGTGGTGCATTCGCGATGCCGAAGCACGTCGGCCGAGCCCAGCTCACAGATTGGACACGATCACCGCGCCACTCGGACGTCTTCGCTCGTCAATAATCAATCCGTCGACAAATATTTGTATTTGTGTTTGTGGACAATGTGTGAAGCCTTATTCTCATTTGCGAATAACAAATATTATGGTGCACTAAAATGCACGGTGGAAGCATGGAGTCATCGCACCCGGTGAAATACTGCGTCACAACGACTGTTTCGAAATTGAAGCTAGCCGATCCTGCAGGAGCCTTAAGGAGACGACGACAAAGTAAGCGTGATGGAGCAGCTGCTGCCAGATCAGTGGCGTTCGGAAGCAATGTTTCCTTTTTATGTGTGCCTAGGTGGCATGATGCATGGTGTCAGAAGTGGCTTCGTAGTTCCTCTTCTGTGAAGGGAACCACCATCGTGGCTGAATTTCCGCCGCCTGGAGGACTACAATTCTCCCGAGGACAGTGGAGAATTGGAAGCTCTTAAAGTATTGCATCAAACTTTATTTCCGAGCAACAGAGACCAAGGAGGTGAGATCGAAACAGCAGAAGGCAGATATATTTCTACATGTGACTGGCCAAGAAGGTATTGACGTCTTTAAGACCTCTTGACGAAATAAGAACAATATGCCAATGGTCGTATTGTCAGATGGCTTGAGGACTACTGCCTCCTAAGGTGATACGAAACGTTTGAGTGCTACGTTTTTCTAACACGGCAGCCGACAGAAGGTAAGAGTTCTGAACTGTTTGTTTAGATATCATCTAAAGTTTCAGCCCTGCAACTTTGGAATGTTAGCCAGGTCAATACTTGGAAATCGATTTGTCCACGGTATACTGAGCGAAAGAATTGGAGAGAAGCGGCTGATAGAAATTATTAAATTTTACCGCGACATTTGTGATTCTTCAGAAAGTTTTTCCCACCAGAATAAGTATTAGGAAACCCGAGATACGTTTGTAGAGCGAGTGGCTCACAAAGTCAAACGTTGTCCCGGAAGACACAAGTGTCAATACTGCAGCTTAACACGCGAGCCGAAACAAATTTCAATCATTTGGCAAATCACGCAACTGCAAAAAAAAAAACCACTTTGAAGTAGCTTCTAAAACAAGATGAACGCCAACAATGACCTTGAAAAAGAACTTAACCGGTTGGGAACCAAGTAAAAATCAGTCGTGAGCTAATTGAAACTGAACAAAATAGTATTACAAGTATATAGTTAAATTGCAGGCCCTGCTGCCAACCACCGTTCTGACAGTTTATTCGGATTATCCGTTTCACGTGCACGTGGATAACGCACCAAATATCTAAGAAAGAGGTCTCGACTGCAGATAGTAAGGAATAATTCAGGGGCATGGAAAGAGTGAAAGTGCTGTCTATAAGAAAGCCCATATTTAAGACAACCTACATGAAGTGGATTCAAATGGTGATCAAGCCGCAGTTTCGCACCAAGCTTTGAAACCGTGAAGTGCCCAAGACGCCTTGTTTCCAGATATAACGCGTTGAACAGTGTATGACGTTGGGCGGAGGATAGATGATGCAAAAAATAAAGCACTACCTGCAATTGAATATGTATCGTCTCAGAAAAGCCGTACAGACCCTGCAAAGCAAGCACGATCTTGTCTATGAACGGCTCCAAGTTTACGACAGCAAACAAAATAAATCGCCTACTTCTCAAATGAATTGAAAGTAGCTGACAAAATGGAAAAAAACGGCACTATTCGTTAAAAACGAAGTGTCAAGTTTTGGTGGGAAGACACCTAGATACAAAGAGCCAATCCTGTACAAGTGCGGACTGTGGAAGCCACGCATAAAACATTTGCAAATATATGACATCAAGGATCCTTTCTAAAGTGCCGTGTAGTGCCAAACAGCAAAACTACATCGGTCGCGCAACTGGGCGTAGAACGGGAAGCCTACTGCTTTCTCATCATAGATGGGATAGCTCTTGTGGGTCGCCAGTCAATACCGCCCGATCAGGCCGAGTTCCATTCATTCTAAGGCAGTCTCATGGGAAAGTGCTACCATTAGAAAGGGTTTAAATAATACTCAAGTTTAGAGTCCAATGAGGAGGGCCAAGGCTGTCGTGTGTGTCTGGGTCTCTTGTGGTGGGGTTGCTCGGCACCGGCTCTTCTGTTGGCCTCTGGCTTCCGAACTCCTCGTGTCCTCGCCCCTCGTTCCTCCTTGTCTTCTTCCCCCTAGCTGCGCCGCCCCTCCACGTGCCATGCGTCCCATTGTCCCCCACACTATTCAGCAGAAAGTAGCCCACGATCACTAAATTGGCAAGGTTTTCGGTCATTGGCATGGTGAGCCACAACACACTATCCCTTAGCTCTCTAACCGTTTGCTGTATTTTGTTCGAAGAGGGCTGCCCGCAGCATACGTGATACAGGTTGCCTATTTCTCACACACTGATTTAAAAACAACCTTCTTCTATGACATAGGATATAATAAAAGCGGTTGAAGATTGGAGATTTCGTGTGATAAACAAAGTTGCCGAAAACCACCAAAACCATTTGCTATTTTCAAGAGCCGTTCCGGAAATGGAACACTTGTACGATTCGTGCTTCACCCTCTGCGAGAAAGAGATCTTCTACTCCTTTCATTTGACTCAAATCACATCATCAAAAACCTTCTCAACAACAGTGGGGGAAGGGAGGTGATAGACCAGCTGATACAAGGCGACCCGTACTTGAAAAACGTTTCGTTATATTCAAGCTAAACTGCCACACAAGTCCGTGAGCTTTCTCACGGTGTCTCATGTTAAGCCCCAAAATAATTAGAACCAAAAAAAAAAGACGGTCAACAAAGCTGACCTTTTAAGTGGTTATAGCGACACCTCAGTTTCTGCACGAAAATCTGCAATGTCACCAGGGAGGCTCGAAGACATTCTTCATACCAGAAGTTTTATAAACATGGTGGCAATGTTGTACACCCTACACAATATCGGTGTTGTGAGGCCCCACGCACAGCAGGAGAGACCTTCTTACCTTGAAATGACGAGCGGCTTTCGCGGCTATATTTAGGTATAGTCACGTTCATTCAGAGTCTCCAGATGTCTGGAAGGAAGTAAAACAATATATAAATTATGAAAGAAACCTATGAGGCAAATCTCGCGACGAACAACTGCTCTACCATGTCAAGCAAGCCTGTTTTATGTTATAGATAAGTCATTTTTGTACTGTTGACAGTTACTTGAGCCTTGATAAAAACAATGTTGTTCTCCCACCTTCCGAGACTTCCTGACTTGAGGAATAAGCAGCAACACTGTTGAGTCTCTCTTCAGCTGATTCAGGCTTTTCAAAAAAAGAACGACAAAGCCGACGCCAAGTCAACAGTCTTCATCGCAGATAAAACTTTCAAGGTGCTGAGCTCTTTTTATAAGGAGATAGGACATCGTATCATTAGCAGCTGTTTTCAAAGGATGTTATTTTGCAAGCAGCAAAAATTGGAGACTCCCCTTAACCATGCGCTACCATGGTTAAACTTAACCAAATGCGCTACCATGCGCATCACTGCCTCGCGCCAACCCTTGACCCCTCCAACACTTTTCCTGGACCGAAAGGAGATCCCAAGAACAACACATCCGCCTCCTTGGTGTCATCATCGACCAGCATCTTGATTTCCATCGCCATGTCCAAAACGTCGTGTCCAGGGCAAGGCGACTCCTTGGCTTCGTTATTCGGTCAACAAGTTAGTCCCGATGTGCCCAGATTGCTGTTCACAGCGCCGGTGTTGCCCATCCTGGAGTTTTCTGCTCGGTCTGGGACTCGGCAACCAGGCGTCGCCTCCCTCGAGTCGGTACAACGTCCCGCTGCCAACCTTATTATGGGGCGCCAACTTTGCCCCCGAACACCATCCTTTCGAGAACTGCACAGAGAGATCTCCTCCATTCAGTGAGCTGGGACCCGCTTCAATTGGGACATCAAGTAGAAACCACGCGGCTCCTAACCACGTTTCTGCTACCCGACTCCTCTCTTCCTTTTGCCTCTTCCCTGCGGCGTACTCGCACTGGTGGTCTGCAGCCTCTCTTAACCCGTACGCTTCGTCACTCGCACTTTGCTGCCCGTGCGGTGGAATTCTGGAGATCCCTCCTTGTGCCAATCACCCGTTCACCACCAATCGACAGTGCCTCACTACAAACATTTACCAAGAGCGTCACAGCCTACCTGCGCAGCACCTAACCCGATGTGTGTTTCCCCACGAAACTTACCACTTCATATATGTACCCGCTTTAGTTATTTATTATGTTTCTTTTATTTTTCTGCCGTAGAGGCACTGTGAACCACTTGCTATGGGCATAATTCCCCCTCACAGTTGCCTCACCCTACTGGGCTCAACCAATAAACAAACAAACACACAAAAGCTCAATAAAATCACATCTCCCTGCCGCATCTAACATTCCACCGAGTCCGACAGTCTGTCCATAGGGGGCGCTTATAATAGCCTCGACTAATACACCTGTAATTTCACTGGTGCAGGAAAATGTTGTGCAGTGTACTTCCGGTTTGTGTATTGAGATAAAACCGGAAATACACAGCTCTATACATTTCTGCAACATTGAAAGATGTGCCATGAAATTGAACGAGTCTAATGTAGCAAGCGCCACCGGGCACACCCGCCACAAAAATACACCAGGCAATCTGGAAGTTTGTTAACTGACTCTGATCCAGTAACGTTGGGCACAGCCAGAAGGCGCGTGCGGCCATTCCATATTGACACTGGCAATGGTTCCTGAGGTACTGATCAGTTATAAAACGCGGCTCTCCACAGAACAAACCAATAGGCGCCGGTGATGAACCACTGGGAACCCAAAAGTACCCTTGCAGCTGTCATCGACCGGCAGCGCCACCGTGGTTGCCCGGGGTACTATGCGCGTCTCGCCCCTTCCGGTGCATCTGGCGGGCCCCACTTGTGATTGTGACCATGACGAGCACCCCTCCTTATCTCGGCAGCGTGTAGTTCTTGAAAGCTGCAAGCGGACAGTGCCGGCACCAACTTTCCAATACGTAATCCGTTTTATTGTTTTAGGAAGGGTTTCCGGCGCTCCTTGTACATTCGGCTAAAGAACCAAGCGCAAAAATGTAAACGAGAATCAATGTATAGTTGAACGTGAGCGCGTTGGATTTTGTGACTTGTTACAGAAAGAATAAACAAAAAGGATGTCCGTCCTTGTCCGTCCTTTTTGTTTTTTTCTTTCTGTAACAAGAGAATCAATGAGCACATTAAAATCCTTTCCTTTTACTTAAATTACACCGATTGATATATAAAGTGTCTAATGAATGAATATTGTGATCTTCACAATCCAAATTGCAACACGACTCTGATCGTTTCTTTTATATAACACTCACGTTTTATAGTAATTCATTGTTCAAAGAGTCAAAAAAGGTGCCGTGAGCACTATGTCTTCATGACAATACCGGCCTTTAAAAATAGCGACTTAAATATATATTTTTCTACACAGGTCAGATGCTATCAATCAATTAGTGAATGAACTGAATAATCGTGCGTTTTAGTTTGCCCTCAAAAGAATTGGTAGACCCTCGAATGGGTGCACGTAAATGGGACGAAAACGATATACATATCGAGAAATGTTGGCCATGACAATTGTCCTTAACATTTCAATATCAGCGACGATGGAAACGCCATAATTATTAACCGCGTTGTCTTTCACCTACGTGTAAGTCTACGGGGGGCCAGGATCAAAGCCAAACGGGTAAGAAAGAAGCCGCGAATATATCCAGTCGACGGGTACGGGTTATAAAACTATACTTTCTAGCGAATGCCCTTTTGTCAATCACTGCGTTGAGCATCTTACAAAGTACATGCCTCTCACAGTCGCGCATACCTGTAAAAAGAAAATATCCCTCTAAATTGGTGATTATTCCGATAGCACCAAGCACAGAAGGCCTTCGTCTTTCTCTCCCGAGCGCCATCGCCACTGGACTCACTCAGCGTCGCAGCCATTGCGTCTCGCAGCGCCTCACGAGGAGCGCTGCGACAGTACGCGGCTAGGACAAGGCGGACGCGTCTGCCACTTTTGCAGCAACAATCGTTAAGGTTCGGCGTATTTGCTGCTTGGGGCGGATCGGAGATCAACTCACCAAGACGTCATCCGCAGGACTTGTCCTCTAACTATAGATCTTGCGCAAGATTTACTAAGCGGTGTTGCTCAGACTCTAACCTGACGTTCGACCAATGCCCAGCAAAAATTTCATACACTTGAAAAAAATGCGCAACATCTTAACACTAGCAATCAAAATGGGTGCAGTAGACACTGTAACAAAATCCGGCAGCGCTCGGACAATAAAGGCATGTCTTTTGTGCACGTGCGGCGAGCGACGGATCTTGTTGAAGCACATTCGGTGTTTTCTCACAATACGGGATGGAAAGATGCAGCTGCGGCTCCTCCGGGTAGACCTTACCTTTGGACATGACAGGGCGCGCAAATGAACGACAGCTCTGTGTTTTCTTTCTTTAGTTTGCTTTGTTCCTGTCGTCATGCGATGCACGGGGGAGTTGAGTGGGAACACCATGGGGAACTGTTCAGAGCGAGGAAAGACACTAAAGTCGAGAGTCGCGGAACCGTTCGCGTCGAGTCCGGGAGGCGCGACAGGCAGCGAGCCAGGTCCAGTCAGGGGAAACCTTCATCCAAGCGTGTGTGTGCGTGCGTGTGGTCGGCCACCTCGAGCCGTCCACTAGCCCACAGCTTGACACCGGGTCCACCCTTCTCCCCTCGGGCAGTCCAGCGCAAGATGCCGTAACTCCCGGACACTTGACAAATGAAACACTCTCTTCGGTATCTCTCTCACTCTCTCTCTCTCTCTCTCATCTTAGTATTCCATATTTTATTTCGAATTGTTTAAACCCTTAAGCACTTGTATGTTAAGTCCGGGGTTTAATTGTTTTGTGTTCAATTATCTGCTCATATCTCGCACTGCAGCTTTTGTCACCGGAACATCGACCGAGTGAAGACCAGCGGCAACTTATTTATGAACGCGCGTCAAAGCGTGTGAGATTGTTATTTAGTTTTTCATAGTCCAATCGTTATATTTATTTACACACTCGCTCGTTTTAAACTATGCGTGGTTTCTCAGTCATTGGAAAGGTTCCACCAGGGTGTGGACCGATCGCCCGGTCGTACATAATTTGTTTCATAGAAAGTAAAACTTATATCCGAACATGTGAAAGACATGTTAAGCTTTGGAAGTTACAAGTTAAGCGTGGAAGTGAGCCTAGCAAGAGTAATTTACTCATGACTTGCCAATATCAACATGAATGGCCAACATTCCCCATTCTTCCACTGTTAAGCCAATACCACTGGCAGGCCACCATGGCCCATTTGATGACAATGTTTTTCTAGTATTGACAAGCCAATGGTTGTGACAAGCCAAACTTTTTCATTCAAAGGCAGCGTTTCAGCAATATCAGCAAGCCAATAGGACTGACGTGCCGATATTTCCTATTTTATGCCATTGTTCATCCACTCTTGATAAGCTAATAGAACTGACAAGTCCGGAATGTCCAGTTTATGCCATTATTTTTTTTCAATATTGGTAAGCCAATGAAGCCGACAGCCCAGCGTTGCACAGTTTGCGTTACTTTTCTTCCGATATTGGTTTTCCAATGGATGAGATGGACCATCATTGGAAACCTTGTAGAATGGCACAGCCAGTATTGGTAAGCGAGTGTCTCCTCACGACCGTCAATGCTGCATACTTTGCCAGTGTAGTTTGAATTTCGACCCAACACCGGTGCTGCATGGTTGGTTGCTTCTTAATTTGGCCGTGAACTCATTCAAGAAAGCGCGATTTATGCTAAATAGCAGCTTCTATACCAGGTGTTTTGTGGAAACGGCTGTTTATAGGAGGACACGGCTATACTCAATTTTATTGCAATATTACTCTCTGGCACACGGCAAGTGCAGCGAAACAAGTAAATAAATACGTAAATACAGCCGTACGACTTTCATAATGGAAGAAAATATTACATGTTCTTTTGATTGGTGCGGCGCATTAGGTATTTAGTGCTTTTCTCGTTAAAATATACACGAAAAAATCAAATAGTTTGGTTATTTAATTCTTATGCAATGGCACCAATATTTATTTTGATTTCAACCTACCTACTCCCTCTAAGTAAATAGGTAAATTGAATACAATTAACCGCTTGAGTCTATAACGTTTTTGGTTTGATAATACAATATAGAGCAAAATTATCATATAATGAAACTCCTCGTCAACGAACTATTATGAAACTCCCCATTTGCATTCCATTACACTGGAGATATCCTGCAACGAGAATGAAGTCTACTCGTTTAACGTCAACGACTCTGCGAGAACAAATGAATTTTTTATGGAATCTTGTTTTCTGTCGGATAGGGTCATGGCTTCGACGGAAGTATTTCTTCTGAATTTAATAATCCCGAAATATGTATTTAAAACTCCATCTTTTATGTGGTATAAAAACTGAGTACACGATTTGAGAAATAAAACTTTGAAACCTCTTATTTTCGAGGACCTGAGTTTTCAGAAATTGGGCAGTGGGGTCATATTCTCGACCATAAAAGTTCGCGATTTCTAAAGGCTGAAAATCAACCCTAGAGACAGACAATGAATATATTCGCTTCTCCTACAGTTCAAGAACTTTGCAACTCACAAACGTCGCGGAAATTAGAGGATCGCGAACATTTAGCCTTTTTCAGTATATATTTGAGTAAAAATATGGGAAAGTAATGAAATGGAGGTGCTTTGAATGAATTTTATCTTCGAGTCCAAACTTTCGAGGAGATAAAAGTTACAAAACGCAAGTAAATAACGCAACATAACTTAAACAAGGTGGCGATATGTCTTTTGAAAGGTAAAATATTCCAGAATTATATTTTCACACTGTGGGACTCGCATTGTATTTATTGTGTACCCATTACAACTAGAACTCGTTTCTAGTACCCCCTGGTGCACCATATTTCATATAAAGAAAGGCGTAAATGTACATTCTCCTTTTTGTTGCGATTTCAGAAAAGTTTACTTCATAATCAACGAGTCCTTCAAACTAAGGACTATCGGGACATGCATCGTGGAGGGGATCTCTTCGTTCAATTACAAGTGCGTTAATGGCGACGGTACACCCACATTGGTAAGGAAGCCATATGGATGGCGTGTTCTCTCAAGCATTACGATATATATTTTTTTTAATCTTCTAAAGCAACCCGCCTATACATTTCACTTCTGGACGTGAAAACTGGCAGATAAGAACGTGAAGCCCTCAGATGTCAAGGTTCACCGAGCCATAAAGATCTAAACGTCAGGATTCAACGTGCCGAAGAAACGAAGAGCAGCTCCCAAAACCCACAGAAGGACTGCTCAAAGATCGATTCAGATTATCTCGGGTGTTTAACAGCGTGCAACAAGTATACAGGTTTGGCAGTGAGGTACCTCAGTCTCGATTCGGACCCCTATCTTTGAAACCGTAGGACTGCATTTCGAAACAGTGTAATTGAAACGTTTACTTTATTTTGTAATTTCACTCTTTATCTTAACGGGGTTTCTGTTTTATATTATTTGGGAGACGTGCAATAGTGTGACGTGACAGAGTGCATTCATAAAAAAATACAATCATAATGTTTTGCGAGTACGTTGAATGTCATGCGTTTTTCCGATAACGTCAGAGTAGCTGACCCGAATAGAAATAATTTTGCGTACTGCAATATATTTGAGTACCACTTTTGAAGAATATTATGACAATCATATGCCAGAAAAACAAAACTACAATCTTTGCGATATAGAAGAGAAATATTTTTTTACATATTTTTGAGAGGTTTTTTTAATAAATGCAAAATCTTTAGTTTTTACCTAAACAGCGCAATATTGAGCCCGCGAACAATAAGGTGTTTACAGTAGTTGGTCTGTGAAAAAATATAACCTTTTCGGAACAAATTGCAAGCCATCCCTAACGCGAACAGCATACTAATTAGCAATATAATTACCTAAAATTTGCTCATCAGAACTACAGTTATTGAAAATAAACATAATGTTACAATCAGAAACTTGCTGGTAGTCCTCAAAACCCTTATACTTCTGAATTTAGGAAGACGTCGGACATGGAAAGGGCGAGGTTGAACTAAAGTTCTCACTCGTGCAAAAGGTGGCAGGCTGGCGATAATAAAACACAGCTGATAAAAGAATCATCTGTGTTTTTGTTTCGACAGTTTAACCGCTTGCTGCACGAGTGGGAACATTAGTGCACCGCCGCGTGTCCCGCGTGCTCCAGTCGTCCGAAATTTGGCTAATTTGGTGCTTATTTTATGAGTCTCAGCCAGTTTTTAATTGAAATCGCAAGTTTATTTTCACTGCTTAAAAAGACAACTGGTCATAAAAAAAAATTGGGAAATTAGTGCGTTCTTTTCAAACCTCCATGCCTTGCAATTTGTTTTCGGAAATGTTGTTTTTTTCTGCCCCATCATCTTTTATTTGGGCGGGAATCAGATGAGCTATATGGTTAAATCGAGGAGTTGGGACCAGCTCAACTTAAAAAGGAAGCAGAAGGACGAATGCGTTAGGGACACGCTGCTTCTGTTCTTCCACCATTTTAAGAAAACAACCTAATTTATTTTGCTTGTTTTTTCTTGTCTGCTTAATGGATGAATGGAATCTACTATTTTTATTACCTCTACCTTCTGGTATATCTGAAGAACAACAGTATTTGTTTTCGAAGGAACATACTTCACTTGTTTTGCAAGTTAACTAACACATTTGTCTTCAATTGTTTCCATGGATAGGTCCTCCGAGATTTTACGTTCAAGCTGGTTTATTTTTTTTTTATGCTAAGATTGCCGTAATAGGCCTGGCATTTACATTATCGACTATGAGCTACAGGTGCCCAGCTCCTGTCAGGAATTTTTTAGGTTAGCTGATTTTTCACGTTTCCGGTCACTGATGCAGCGCTTTGCGCGCCAATGTAGCCACGCCCTTATAATAACGCAATGTTCAATATCCCCTCTTTTTTTATTTAGAATATAATGTATTGTGATTGGTAGAAAATATAGTTTATCGGTTAGGTCGTGTCAAATTCAGATGTTTAAATTCAAATTCAATTTATTCCATGCCGAGCACAGAACTTGCACGTCTTCACGCTCAACAATAAATTTTAATGTTTTTATGATCCTGTGAAGATATGGAACCACCGAAAAAGGTTTGTGTGTCCTTATGTTGTGTGGTCATTATGGTCAGGCTCATTATTGAGGTTGTGGCGAACGTTTTCGAATATGGAAGCCAGTAAAGTTTTTAGGGATCGAAGTTTGTTTCTTAGAGGTGGATCTGACTTTATGTTTACATTACTTTATAGGCTGGCTCATATAGCTAGAAGAGATACTTGTGTTTCACAAATTTAAAGCTAAGAACCATTTAACCGATCGGGGCAAATATCTCCCGCATTAGTTCCTAATCATATTTTTTTCTAATAAATGTATTGACAGGAAGCTCATAGTGAAAGGTGAACCACGTGCAAATTTGTTGGAAGCTCACCAGATGCTCTTTGTGGACGGAGTAAAGAAGCTGCGGAGTAAAAGTTTATCAAGCCATAATTAAGGTTTCATCCCAGTTGAGAAAATAAACGAAGAAAAAAGCGCCATCCTCAGAATCATTTCGTCGTTTACCCTGAGACTGGGGGGGGGGGGTTTAGAAGAGCAAAAGTAACAGAAAAACATACATGTCTCAACTTTTCTGTTACTTTTGCTCTTCTAAAAAACCCCCCAGTCTTAGGGTAAACGACGAAATGGTTGACTTCCACCAGCTAGCCTGTACTATGACTCTTTTTTCGTTAATCCTCAGAATGCTTGAAAAATCCAGCCAAGTCTGTCTTCGAAACAAGATGGAAGAAGTAAAGGAAAACTAAATATCTCCATTCTTTGTATGCATAACAAGCAACAAAGATGTTCCCTTTCGTGCTCCTTTAGCAGAGAGGAACACCTCAGAATCATGCGCATTGAAGGTTTCTGCCAAACAAGTCTTCCAACTTTAAATACGAGACCACGTCCTGATACCTTGCTCGAAAAGATGGTTGTCTTCCTTCAAGAAAAAACAAAACCTCGTTGTTTTTGGATGTTTGATTGATATTCATGACAAGTGTTACTCCATTCCGCACACAAGGCTCTTTGAAGTCCCCCATCCACTATTGAGGACGAAGGCCTCCTGTCATTCCAAAATGCAGGGGGCATGAGCCTGGGCACTTTCTGAGAGCACAGCAACTGGGTTCATTTTCCACCACAGCCCGTTTCGATCTAAATGAACATAGTACGGGCGTGCGGTCGTGCATCATCACCACTTTGCGGTGCACGATAAACACCCCAGGAAATTGGCTGCACTCAACTGGCTAAGTTTATCATCTACAGCTCAGACACCAGAGGCCCACTGCGGTTCACTAACTTCCAGCTGTATAAACACTATACACCTACACTTGACTCGTCACCAATGATAGTGTCCTATCATGATCACCACTGCGTGCAGAAGAGCGCCATAAGCATTGGCTCAAAAATGACTACAGATCTCACCAATGTTTTTCTCGCCGGTCGTTGAATACCAACTCAAGTAATTCTCGAAGAATCAATGAGTTAGGACAATTTGAAATATGTAGAAAATTCTTAGTTCATTTTTTCTACAATATAAAAAAAAAATCAAAGGGTGGTTTGATACCATTCTGAGAAGCGTCCTACAAAGTAGCATGGTGCTCACATTCACCTATAAGCTTCGAATTCGGACTGGGGTATGCATGTGGAAGTTGGCACCCCAGATCGGGGTGCTACCGGGGGAAAGGCTTTCGAGCATTAAATAAATATTAAGAGGTGCAAGCTGTTACAGCTAATTCAACCAGCCCAATACAGCCAATAACGGCGCAGGCTCTATACTCTGTTTCTCCTTATGATGTACCGCAGGAAAGGCTACATGCGCGAGCTCCTTGCTCTGGGGCACATCTCGGCGGCACAAGCTCTCGTGCGTTAAGAGCTGCTCCCAACGCTATGAGCTCGCGCTTCTAGCATTCTCTGCGGTACAACATAAGGTGAAACGGACTATAGTGCGCCGCACAGGTGGCCACAGAAGAGCGCGCCGCATTCCGCAATGTCAGGGGGAAGAGACGTTTTATTATAGCGCGGCTACACCAATCATGGCGCAGGCTCTAGTGCGCCGCACAGGTGGCCACTGAAGAGCGCGCGGCAATGCGCAATGTCAGGGGGAGAGACGTTTTTGTATAGCGCGGCTACGCCAATCACGGCACAGGCTCTAGCGTGCCGCACAGGTGGCTGCCGAAGAGCGCGCGGCCTTGCGCATTGTCAGGGGAGAGAGAGATGCCGCGCGTGGCGAGGAGTATACACGGCTCGGGAGAGAGGCGGCGGCGGTGGAGAGGAGTATAAAGTGGGGCATACATCGTGTCGCTTAAAAATTGTTGGTCTACGCCCGATCTGCCGCCGGCGACGATCCGCCAGAACCTACCCATAGAGAGCTCCGCTGTAGAAGTAATCGATACCATGTAATACGATTACTTGTCATGAGTACCATTCAAGTCTGCGGGCAGTCCATCGGCAGTTGGTCCTTTTGCTCTTCTTCACCATTTCTTTTCAGGTTTTGCTAGTCCCACCTAACATCCCATTTGGAGGGATTTTGAAGGTATTCGCCAAAACACCCTGTATATTCCGCCACCAAAAATCATACCGTATATTTTACGAACCAAAACAAGAATTAAACCCCTTAATTTTTGATGTCAGGTTAAATTCTCAGCAGTCCCGTTCAGTTTTCCATTCGAAAGTTGATTAAAGTTAAACAGTTCTGCGTTCTTTCTTTTTTCCTCAAGGGCTCACGGTTAGTATATTGCTAGTGCTATCTGCCTTGTTAAAGGACAAAGTCCCTATGAGGACAATGTTATCAGTGAGTGTTGCACGAATTTATTCCGGACAATATGAACCCTAACAAAATGGTCCCATTTGTATCGTCGTCATTTTGGGAGCCCTTTGAAGTTTTAATAAACCGCTTCTCTGATGCATTATTCAACACAAGCGTAATGTATATTTTAATGAATATAAGGGTTCTGCTATATACAGGGTGTCGCAAAAAAAATTTGCACGGATTTGTTTACAGAAAAAATGAACTAGGCATCGCCGAGGGCTCATTCTCCGTCCAAAGGTTGCGCTAGAAGTCACAACCAGATGCCAAAGTTTCAGCCCTATCCGAAACCTTATTCAAAAGTTATAAGGAATTTTTTTGAAAAAGTTAAATATGAAAATGGCGGCCGACGAATGTTTCGAATGCATGGAAGCCTCTGGCGGCAGCAACCGAAAAAGGGGGAAATTTTGCTCCATTTTCTCATTGAAGTTTTCAGAAAATCGCTTATAACTTTTGAATAAGATATCGGATCGGGCTGAAACGTTTGCATCACGTTTTGACATGCAGCGCTACCTTAGGAGGGAGAGCGAGCGCTCAACGATGCCTAGTTTACTTTTGCGGCAAAGAAGTCCTGTAATTTTTCTTTCTGACACCCTGTACATGAGAAAACAACTCTAGATGTCCGAGAGTTGGTTTAAAATATATTATTGTTCACTTGGCTCTATAGCTGTTATTCCCATAACTAAGAGCACTCTACAAAGCTGGAGCTCGGACATGACTACACGAATACACTCGCGCACACGAAAAGCGCAAGGTCGCGATGCGCTCCGCGATTGATTGGTCCAGCCGGTAATAACATGCACAAAAAGGTCGACGACCGCTAAGAGTACGTTTTGTTTTCAGCACTGCTTGATTGTTCCTATCAGCTCGTAGCATCAGCTGCACTGCAACTTTAGTTATTGGTGCGGGTAAACATTTAAAGAGATCCGACGGTATTTTTTTGTAATTTCAAATCAACGCAATGGCGCAGCGAGAAAAAGAATGCGCACTATGACTCTCAAGCTGTCAACGACAACTTTTTCGCCCGGGGACCCTTAGCACTGTGTTGGAAATAATATTGAATTGAATTGAATTGAATTGAATGTCATGCGCTACATATTTTGAGATGGCGTAAGTGCAATCAGATTTTGCTACAGCGTGATGAACGTTAAAGGCCCCAGACTAGCAGTGATAAAGCAGTTGCAACATGACTCGCCTATAGCGTAATCCAGTGTCGCCGCTCCTCAATGCAGAGAGATCTTACACTATGTAAACACGAACGTCAATTATATATATTTTATCAGTATTTTGTAACAACTTTTTTCTTCTCGTGTCTATTATATCAAATATTATCGACATATTATTTGATATATGTACCTGCAAATATTATTTTAGTCGATTATTTTCCCTTCAAGGCTCAGCTACTGGCATGTCATGTGGTTTGAACTGAACATCTAACTTCAAATTGGTTTGAATTTCGTATCTTAACAGATTCGTACAACGATATGCGCATCGACTCCTTTTAAATTTACATAAGTTCACTCGCACTAGTGGTACCCAACTATACTCGTACTGAGGGCCACCCACGAGGAAACTTCCTCTCAATCTCTCCTTCGCAAAACTTGATGACGTAGCTGGGAGCGCCAGTATAATCAATAGCTCGGCAAGCATTCGGGTAATGGCCCGTGCTCAATCGCTGCAATCACGAAAATAGCCAAAACAAAGTAGCCTGTGCATAGCCGACCCAGCGCGTGGCTATGACCAACGCCGGTGGCATATCACGTGGCCGCTCTCAGCAGAGAAAAGCTCACCGCAAAACGGTTCGATACGAAGACAACCCTATTGAAAATAATTCTAAAGGGCCCATCAGCCTTGAAGGATTATGGGACCACACAAACCAGCAAAACCCTTCAAAGATACCCTACACGAAAACCCTTCAGGTACACCCCGCAGAAAAAAAAAAACATCCAGCCTCACAGCCCTTCAACCCGTCAACCCTTTAGACATCCAAATGACTGTGATCCGAAGACAAAAATGCAGTCCAAAACGTTATTGAAAATTTATTGCGGACATTGAGCTTCACATGCATATTAAAACTCAAAAAGACGATAAAAACCAACGCTTGTTCGAACCCGGGCACAAGCAGCTTTAGACGAAAGAGATCATATCAAATTGGAACAACTGTCTTCTTTATCACAACGAAAAATATCTTTCAAAGTACTCACAATGTCACTGTGTAAATTCCTGATGTACGGTAGTTCAGCTAATACAACCTAGCAGGTGCACCTCACGGACACATATAGTCTCATTAAGCACGTGTAGCGAACACCACGAACTCGCTAGCAGCACCCGTCACCGCTGAGAAATCCTGAGCAAAGTCACGGTTTCGTTCATGATGCCGTCGGGGCGGCGTCTTCGGCGTATTTTTCGCTCGCTGGATACGTCTGAAGCCGGACGGACGAAGAGGCGCAAGGAACAAGGCAGGACAGCGGACGTCATCCAGCGTCTCAGGACCCACAGTGCCATGATCCCGGTGCGCAGGCACTACATGGGGTGACAAGCTGATCCCGCCTGCAGGCTTGCGGCGAGTAGGCCGACACCGGCCGCCATATCCTTGAATGCGCTGAAAACTTTGGCGCTCGAGCGGTGCTAAAGGCGGCCAACGCCGGACAGGGGTTCGAATGCGGAACGAAGGAAGAAACTGCACGGATCAGAACAGACCAAGGTGCGAACCTTCAAAGCGATGCTCACCTTCCTGGAGGAAACCGGTCCGTTCCAGATATCCATGGCGGTAAGAAGCAGACCGCCCACGAGTGGAAAAAAATGGCTATAGCGGCCTCGTAGCTAGCTTCCTCGGCTTCCTCACACCACTCTCTCCAGTCGACCACTGGAGACGCGTGTTGCCCGGCCCTGGTGGTTCTGCACCCTCTCCCCATATCCGGGCACAGAGAAGCGCAGTGTGTGTGTGGGCGTTGTAAAAGAGGGGAAGGGCGGACATTTAGTTTGCCTGTTCGTGTTTTCGACGACGACAAAAAAGAGATAATGCATGACTCTGATGAAAATCAAAATGATCCTGTTTATTTTCTTCTTTTTGGGGACCGTCCCCCGCGGAGGAACCGGTTCCCCGGACGAGTCGCTGCCGCTTCGCCTTCGCAATCTCCCTCGCGTCTCTGTTTTTGGGCAACGCGCTGCTCTCGGCTTGCCCTTTTTTATTATTATTATTCGTGCAACAAGCAAAGCTTATTCGCCTCAAAACGCCGCTGCGCCCGCGCCTCGTCAATTCTCCACATGGGGCGATCGTCCGCAGTGGCCTCCTTGGCGACCGAACACCCCACCAGTGACAGACGGGCCCACGAGCCCACTCGTGTTTGATACATGAGCAGTCATAAAAATCTTACCGTACACACACACGATCGACATTCTCCAAATACTTATTTTTTCACTTTGCGAACAGTACGTAGCTATGTTTTAATTATGCGAAATGTATTTTCTCCACCTAAGCCGTGGCCCCACAGACATCTCAAGAAGCCTGAAGGTTTTCTCGACCCCATTAGAACAGCTCTTGACAGGCTTTCAGACATTTCAAGGCATTGTAAAGGGCACTTCAGACATTTCAGGAGAGCCTCTGACGGGGCCAGCGAACCCACAAGAAAATATCGGTACCCCCTTCAAAAACCCCGGAAATTTCTGAAGTCCACTTTACACCCTTTAAAAAAATCCTGAAGTCCCATCAGAGCGATTTTCAGTAGGAAAGCTCATCGGCTCGTTGGCGGATGCGCAGAAAAGCTCACCTACAAATCGGGCGTTGACCCAGGTGAGATACGTTCACTCAAATCCTCTTCGTAGCACCGTGAGGGGTTTCATTTTGACAATAAAGTTATACACACAAACACCCACACAACTAATATATGCTGGGATACGTTACCTGCATGCCGTCATTCTGCACTCCACTAGCAGAATTTATTTTTAAAATATAAAAACGTCCTGCAACAGGTCAGGCGTTTCCCGACCGAAGTGAAATATATAATTTCAACAGAACGCAGCTTAGAAAATAACGGAGGGGAAAATATAAAGAATTTAGAGGCCTGCAACTTAAGTAGTTTTTGGGTATGTTTTTATAACACGACCTTTCATGTAGTATACCGACACCACATTGCCGAATCTCTACATTTCACTATTTGTTTAAAAAGCAGTGGTTTCAATGCGCTCCTTAATCGATGGGAAAATGGAAATGGTCGTTATTCCTTTATTCCGGCTACGTGAGAATAAATATGGTAACACCAGAAATAAGCGGATGTAAACGCGGGACGAGGGCTACCGCCAGGGTGTAGAATTATTTAAAACAAAATAATCTCAGAAATATTTTTTATCGTTTCTTCATTATTCGATGCTTTCAATATGTGCAGATGTTCTGTATCTAAAGCAAAGAAGCATCCCAAAAGAACAATATAATTCCGACTAAATACACACGAGCAAAAAGCAGTGGTCTTCGAAGAAAATCGATGCGTTGAGCTTAATTTCTACCTCCTACTTCGTTCTTCTTAAGTCACATCTTTTTGCAATCGCATGAAAACGCACAAGATAAAAACGAAAACTGGGAAAGTAATATCCTATTGCAAGAAAATCACATCGCAAAAAAACTTCAATAAAAAATTGTACACCAACAACAAACTAAGTTGTTCTTGTTCTAGCATGGCGGGGTTTTTATGAACAAAAAGTTGGTAAGATTGCAGTAGTTATTTTTTTTCGCATTGTTTCACTGATCCGAAGAATTGGTCAAACAATCTGTAGTGTTTAAAAATGCATATATAGTGATACACGATCAAGATTTTTAGCGATATTGATATCAGCCTGATTAAAAAATATATGCTTTTAACTTATTTGCTTCCTATTTGGCACACAGCAGAGCGACCTGATGTGAAGTGTGTACACTGCATGACCACAACAAGATAAATAAACGATGGGCTTTTTTTACAATCTAGTGGTCGCCTTTAAAACTACTGGTACGGTAGAGATTGCTCATATTGGGTCACAAACATATATGATAAACATTTGGCGCCTATCAACTTCTTCTCTTAGTAAAATGTGAAAAATCGCTTCCCCCTAACTTTGTCGCATGGTCTGCCTCTTGTTTAAGAGGCGCCTGAAACCGTGGTAGCACTATGAATATTTAATTATACAAACTACTTCACATAAAAATTTTAAGTTGAGGTGAGCTTTGCACCGGGTCTGTCAAAAGACTATAGTGAGCTTTTCTCCAGGCCCGCACAAATGTGGTTGAGCCTTTTTTCTGTCAGCTTATCTCTGGCGAGTTTTTCTCCTGTGAGCTTTTCTTCGGGACTCGTTCTTGCTGCAAGGTGATGGGCTGAACCCGCCTCGTTTTTCTTTATTATTTTCTGCGACTTCTTTTACGTGTGGTGAAAAACTAACGCGTGTTTCATCCCGTATAGAAATCTTATATCTGGGGCACATCTGGCCATATCAAACATTATATGATGATATATGGCCTATATACAGCCTTATCTGGCGCATAAACAGCCTTATCTGGCGAATATAAAGCCTTATCTGGAATATATACAGTCTTATCTGGCATATGTACAGCCTTCTCCGAAGAGTATACTTTGTTATCTGGCGTACGTGCAGCCTTATATCGCGGCCGGTTTTCAATAAATAGTAAGGTTAAAAACCAAGGAACAAAAATGATTTGTTAGCAAACTGTAAATGACTCATTTTTCGCAAGCTAAAAGTTAGCACAAATAATCCCAAACTTAGCTTTGGCAAGCTTAAGTTTGGGATTCGTTGTGCTAATATTCGCGAGAATTTCAATGTAGCTTAATTAAAGTTAAACGAAGTATGCAGGCGAGCTGGTTAAGGATAGACAAAGAACTCTGAAGGTAGGGTCAAAAAGGGGACGGACAGACATAAAATTCCGAACACTGCCAAGGGTGTGTGATCTTGCGCAACGTGTGTCGTCTTGAGGGTTTCTGGGGCTATTTAAGGAGGTGTTCTGAGAAATAAATCTTTAGCTGTGTTCTGACGTTCTAGTGTGTCCGTCCCCCTTTTGTCCCCTAGCTCTAGGGTTACTATGTCTAGCTTAATTATTTCGAAGTGTGAACATTTGACCATTTGCTAAATCCCGCAAGCGCCCAAGCCCGTACTCGAGGAATCATAAGCTGATAAAACTGCTGACTGGGCGAGTTGGTAGTTCATGTCGAATAACGTAACGGCGCACAACAAGAGAAACACTCGCAAACTCAGACACACCAAAAAATGCACACTCACTCAGCGCTGACTCACAACTCTTGGATTTGTATTTTCTTCTTCTTCTATGCAACTAGACCCACCTCCTCTTTCTCTATGTCCTAAGAAAGAGATGACGACCTCAAATGCAGATTACAAAACTAAAAAAATTAAAATAAAAATTAAATTAAAAATAAAAATAAAAAATAAAAAGAAAAAAGAAAAAATAATAAAAAATTTAGAAATTATTTAAAAATAAATATTAAAAATTCAAAAGCAAAGAATAATAAAGAATTATCACTGCTGGTGCCTAGGAGAACGTTTGGTTAAATACTCCAGCTCCCTTTGTGAGAGAGTTAAAGATGGTCTGCTGACACACTTGTCATTGTGTCCTTCGATGCTTGCTGCCTCGATAATTTCCCTGGTGAGCTGATTTCGACTTCTTCCCAGCACAGTACAGTTGCTCAAACGAGCCGAACACCCACAGTCCCTACAGTGCACGCCCAAATGTCCAGAGTTGGCGTTGACGACGTTGTTGGCATGCTCCCGAAGGCGGAGTTTGCGAGTGTTTCTCTTGTTGTGCGCTGTTACGTTATTAGAGGAATCATGGGAACTGTGTTTGTTCAGCTCCGTAGTGATCGGTAATTTCGAATAATTTCATAACTTTGCATCTTTTAGTGCAAAAAGCCCTCTAAAAATGCTATAAACAACCTCGCTGACTCGGAGCTAAATGCTGGTTTCCCTTACAAAAATGTCATATATGGACTTATATTAAAAAATACAGATATGAATATATAAGGAATTGGGCAGATATGGCCCGATATGCATAATCAGGCCGTATCTGGATGAATATAGTCATATCTGCCCAATTCCTTATATACCCATATCTGCCCAATTCCTTATATAGCATATATAGACTGCTTTATATGATCCCGTGTTTGAGCCTGGCAAATAGGGTACCCACCCCATATAAAGCAATTTTCAAGTGATGCTCCTTCTAGTTTCACATGAAAAGAATTGCCATGGGGCAGGTACCATACTTTCCAGGTCCAGATATGGGATCATATAATGCATTTCTATGAATATCCACAAAATATACATTTTACTGCTATCCCACACTGCCAAACGTGTGTTTACGTAGATATATCTACAGAATAGGCCACTGACTAATCTTTATTGGCCTGGATCGGAATTTGTCATTTTGACAAATATGTATGCTACAAAGATAGAATGCAGGCGATCGCTAGTTAGGAAACATTGTAACATATCATTCGACTTCGGAAAGTCACAGCCCTTTGGCGGGATTGGTTGTCGAGGGAGCAGACCGAGAATATGGTTTGCAAAAAAAGTTTTATACATAAAAGCGCCAAAACTCTAAACAAGTACTTCCCCCGTTCAAGAAAAAATGATAAGAAACAAAACTGTAATATAGCACGGACAACCATTAAAATAGACTAAAAATGTAATAGCACAAACACACCTATTAAAATAAAACAAACGGAAGTCAACAATTAAGCTGTAAACTATACGAAAGTTCCAAAGTCGTTGATTCCTACTCACAGAGTCACAGTTCTGATTCAACTCTCCGGTCGAGCACAGCAGTTTTGACAAGGGCTTGCTTGCTAGCCTCGTCGTTGAAGTCCTTCCTTGCACCGTGTGATGTTCAAAGTCCCCCAGTCGCTCCTCGCTGGCCTTGTCTTTCCGTTCGGTCGCCAAATCATCCCGTATGATTAACACGCCGCACACACACACGCACACAGACACCGTTGTTCGCCGGAAGCAATAAAAGATGAAAAGGTCATTACTGCTCCTTGAACACGACGAGGTCACCACTGTTTCCCGGACTAGAAAATGACGAGGGCATCATATATTTAACTAAAACCTCATAAAAGTTAAAAATAACATAATGAACACAGAAGAAACAAAAACACAAAGGACTAAATCATGAGAAAAAAAATGAAATAATGAACACAGAAGTAAAAAGAATAAAAACACGAAGGACTTAGACAGACAGCCACATTTGTTCAGTTAACAATGACGTTTAATTCTGATAAAAAATATTCCTGCTGCGCTAAAGATCACCAATATAATGTGTAAACTAGGCGACCTTGAGCAAAACAGGAATATTTGTGATCATAATCAAATGTCATTGCGAACTCAAAAAGTGTGGCTGCCTGCGTAAGTCCTTCGTATTACTATTTTTCTGAATTCCGTGTTCATTATTGTGGCTGTTTGGGACCAGGCGGAACTTGGTGGTGCTTTTTCCATTCTGACCTTACTTCGGACAGCTTCGTACCCATAGAAAAACCCACTAGCCTCTCTGCATAATCCCACTCCTTCTCAAAAAAAAAGAAAAAATTGTGTGTATGTTTATACAGTCGGAAGTTAGTTTGCCTCAGTGGGCGTCTGCTGTCTCAGCTGTAGATGAGTAATTTAGCCAGCGCGGTACAACCGCTAGCCTGAGGTCTTTAACGCGCACCACGCAGTAGTGATACACAACCGCACGCCGGTACGATGCTCATCCAGATCGAAACGGGCAGGGGCGGGGATCCACTCCTCCTCCTTGGAGATACCCTCCGTGTATGCTGTAATTGGAAGAAAATATAAACACAAGAATCAGCCCACATACACATTATTAGCAACATTGCTTTGTAATAATTTTTCTAAATAGGCCCCTGGCTCAGGACCAAAACAACACAAGACTTTTTTTTGTGCGATGTATAGTTTTGGCACAAACGATTTGGCCCGCATTTCGCTGAACATACCCTGTATAAAATAACCTTAAAGTTAGGGTGACCCTATTCCTCAAGGTAGAAAACGGGACATCCCAGCCAGTGGAAGAAGGGGTACTCTAAAGATATAGATTGGTCGAAAAAAATTAATGAAAAAACTGCTCTTATTTCAAAACGTTACCATATTGCACTAATGCCTCAGGGCCTAGGGAACAGTCACACTCACGGTTCAGTTGCATGCACTCATTTGGAAGGACCTGCTTCGGGTCCATTGTTGGTGTGGGAGTATTTTGCCGACAACCGAAGTTTCCTAAGCAGGACTTTATCCGGCAAGACTCGGTTGTAAAAGTCTTCCCACATATATATGTGAAGTTCAATCACACATGAGTGCTATATCCGGTAGCTCAAGAAATATTTCTACACTCGCGTCTTCGCGAGAGAATGAGTGTTTGTGGAAAAGAACAGTTCTAAATCTTACTCTCTTGGTAAATTTTTGTAAGTACCTACGGTAATTGTTGTAAAATATACTTGTAACGAGTAGACATAGTTGCAGTTCGCTTTAACTTACATGGTTCTTTATTGGGACAAAAAACGGGACATGGTTCTTCATTGGTACAAAAAGACGGGACGGCAGAAGCGGACCTCAAAAACGGGACTGTCCCGGCCAAAACGGGACGTCCGGTCACCCTACTTAAAGTGCACCATTACGATCACCATTACGAAAGTGCATGACATTTAAAAGCCAAATCCGCGAACACTTCCCAATAATTTATGCTTATTAAGCCGTGTGCTTTGTGAGGGGCCCTTAGGTTTAAAGCATCCGAAGTGCGCGTCCGTCTGCATGTGTACAGTATACAGAAGAGGGGAGAATGCGGCCGGGACTGCTGCTTTCACTCCTTTCAGCATATAGCTCAAGGATTCCCTAAATATTGCTTATAGAGGGCATTTCACTGCGCAGAACGTAAAAAGACAAGCTTGAAGGTCGCACAGGCAGTCTAGAAAACCGATTACTTCGCGTTATTTTTTTCTTTGCGCCATAAAACGTTGTGTAATCATAATCATATCATCAATGGGACTACAGAAGGTTGCATTAAAGTTCCCAATTGGGTCTGTTTTATACTGCACAGCCACTGTCTGTACACAAGTCAACTAGCTCTACACATACCGCTCAGCACACCACTGCTAGGCTGAATCAGATAGGTGTCACACTTGCCAAGCTTGAAGTACAGTCGTGATCTATACGAAGGTGAACAAGCAATCATCGACTGCCCAGTACTGGGAGCATCATGCAGCAGCTGACTTGCTCTCCTTTTCAAATGCCTTGCGAACCAAGTGTGGTAAATCGTCTGATAAGGAGAACGTCACCATGGACAGAACTGAGCAGTTGATACTCACCTGTCTACCTTCATATGTATCAAGTCTCTACCTGGCCGAAGTAGCCAGTCTGTGTGCAGCACAAACGGCTGTATTGAAATCTCAAGAGGATAAAAGTTCAGAACAGGCTTGGTAAGGTTTCACATTGCAAGTATGCCCATGCAAATTTCACTTTCTAAAACATAAAAATGCATTTTAAATTGTCACCCAGGACAAGCTGCTCTTACCATCAACAACCTTTGCAGACTGCCATGGACTGGAACCTTGGCCTAGTCGATGCTAGCTTCTGTTCGGCGAGGGCTGCACTCAGTAGAAAGGTGCAAAATGTGCTGTAGATCATGTGAAACAACCAAACAAAAGCAATCCCAGCATGCACAATTCGCTTGAGGCACTGACAAATAAAAATCAAAGGTTGGGTCAATTATGTTAACGCAATATACTTCAAACACGTACCATGAGTGCTGGCAAGATATTTGCTGCCTTCAATCTAGATAAACATGTAAATTTACATTCTAAATAACAAGTAACTTAAAAGCTGAAATATATTTCGATGGAACTACCAAAACCGAAGACTAGCTCTGCAAATATAGTGCTATCTAGTACACCATAATTGAGTAGAATCGGATTACAGCGTCCCCCTTACAAAGACTGGAGCAAAACAAGTATAGACTCTGCCGTGCCACTACAACATAAACAATGGTATTGTGATCTCGTGAAGATCAGAGTTCGGAACAAGTGTGACAGGCTTTGGCACGACAAATATGCCAATGTCATTATTCATTTTCACATATTCTACGGTGACAGTGCAGGGAAACAATCACACACCAGATACTCAAAAAGACAAGCACACGCGCTGAACTTATAACACTTGTTTATTCGACTACTTCATTCTCTCTTCAACGTCTAGGTTGACATTCCAGATCGTGATAAGCAGAAGAAATAGCACGAAATACAAGAAAAAAACGAAAGACAAGAGAAGAGAAAAGGAAAAGACAAAAGAAAAAAGTAAAAAACGAAAAAGAAAACCTTTAAAATTCATCCCTCTCCCTCACCGCTATCGTTTAGATAGAAATTGGAGCTCTTTGGTCGACAGCGCTATTGAAGGACTACTTGCACACTTGTCCTTCAGATGCTCTATTCTTTGCGCTTTCATTATTTCTCTTGTCAGTGTGTCTCAAACCCTATCAATTACGGAACAAGTTTCAAAATGTGCTACGCAACCACAATCCGGACAGTAGATTCCCAAATGTCCAGCGACAACTCGATGGGTATTATAAAAATGCTCCCTTAAACAATCATTCAAACACCCGCCAGTCTGGCCTACATGCTCCTTACCACACCACTTATGTAGACCAGACTGGCAGGTGTTTAAATCATTGTTTAAAGGAGCATTTTTATAACACCGACTGAGTCGCCGCTGGACATTTGGGAACCCACTGTCCGGACTGTGGTTGTGTAGCACATTTTGAAACTTGTTCCGTAATAGGTAAGAGTCGAGACACATTGACAAGAGAAATAATGGAAGCGCAAAGAATAGAGCATCTGAAGAACAAGTGTGTAAGTAGTCCTTCTATAGTGCTGTCGACCAAAAAGCACCAATTTCTATCTTAAGGATAGCAGTGACGGAGAGGGATGACTTTAAAGGCTTCCTATTTTAGTTTTTTTTTCGTTTTTTTTTTGTGCTGTTCTTCGGTTTTTTCTTGTATTTTGTGCTATTTCTTCTCCTTATCACGTTCTGAAAAGTTAATCCAGACGTTGAAGAGAAGAACAGAGAGTACACGAAAGTTTTAAGTTCAGCGCGTGTGCTTGTCTTCCCGAGTATCTGGAGTGCGATTGTTTCTCTGCGCTGTCACCGTAGAATACGGTTCACCAACTCGACCAAGCATCCATTCTATCATTTCTGCAACATTAAAATGACTCTGAAAGTGCAAGCACCTACAGGGTGTATTCACGCAAGTCTTGCAAGTGTTGAATTGTAGGTACAGCGCCCTGGTTGTGTCCATGTGCGATATATGACCAAATACCACAGAGACCAATACTGCAAAGTTCTCCGAAAACCAATCGGCGCGGTGGCGAGCGGCAAGAGTGTCACTGTTCACCACTCTCGCCGTTCGTTCGTGTTGGTGTGTTGCTACTAACAAGCGCACCAATGGGAAGGCTACTGCCATTATTGGGAACACTAAATAAACAAATACAAAATACAAATACAACACACACAGCAATACTGGATGCTAGTAGTGACGCACTTCTGTTGGGGTTCTGTGGATATTTATACAGCGTGTAGTTGGTCAGCCATTTCAAAGTTGTGATGAGTTGCTCGCTGTAGATGAGCAATTTAGCCAGTGCAGTATGACTGCTAGCCTGGGGTCTTCAACCTGCACCACGCAGTAGTGATACATGATCGCACGCCGGTACGATGCTCATCCAGATCAAAATGGGCAGGGGTGGAGATTGAACCCAGGATCCTTGCGTTCTGCAGCGCAAGCTTTCGCTCCACGTGCTCCGAGTTGGTGTGCGCTAGCCCAGTCGGCCACCGATCCCCCAACGCAAGGCAACGCAACGCACTACTGTTGTAAACTCATAATTCCGCTTACGAATGAAATGCGCAATTCCCCTACAGGCTTTCATTCCACGTGAGTGGCATCAGAACTGCTAAAGGCCAGCCCATAAATACTGTCAGTGTTAAAAACAATCCCAGCAGCAATAAGTTGCTATTATATTGCTCAATATATAGAGCACCTTACCATGAACAGTTTTGGCAGTCTTCCATGAAGCCAGGACTTCAGCAGAGAAGACTGACATTCTGTGTCGTCTCAGGTCACTCACATCAGGATGGCGAAAGTGAATGCCAACGTCTAATTGGGAAAAGCTGCAGTAAGTATAAAGACGAAAACACAGATAAGAATATATGATAAAAAATATCATGGACCAACTTGAAAAAAAGTGCACAAAAAGACAAGGACAAAAGGACAGGAACACGTAGGACGCAGACTGGTGCACAATGGCAACTCGATCTATTGAACACAAAAGAAAATAAATAAGAGGATGAGAGAAATCAGAAAGGCTGTGCTCGGAGAATGTGAGCTTCAGTAACTGGGGCGTGAGGCAAAGATGTCAGGTAGATTGTTTTACAGACACTCTAGAATTAACAACAGCCTTCCCATGCAGTAAGGTGGTGAGTTCATTCTGATTGAACATCTTGAAATATAGTACACAAAAACCAAGGAATAAAGGAGATGAATACATACACTACATACCAGTGCAAACTCCCAACACAAATAAATTGGAAAAGAAAAAAATAAAGAATGCGGAAGGAGCTTTCGCAAAATTTCGAACAGGTCCAAGTGGAATGTGCTAATTCACCCGTAGGCATAAGACTGTAAAAGCAATTTCCTCGGCAGCTCAGGTAACAGACGGATGTGCAGACAAATTGTTCGCCCATACTAAGAATAATAAAGGCCTAAAATAATTCTCTTGTATGCTTTTTTATAGTGTCTGCTAATTATTCACGCGTTTCCTAAGGATGACATACACGAGCAGTGTAAACAGTGCATAGGTAAGTGACAATCCATCATAGATTTTAGAGAGAGATTGAGCTGTTTTTATGTATTAGCCATCCATCTGTTACCTTAACTGACATAAAAATTATGTTTTTTTAAATCTGCTCTTGCTAACAGGTAAATCAGCGCGTTCCACTTGGGCCTGTGCTCGAGCTCCTTCCGCATACATTATTTCTTCCTTTGATTTATGCGAGTTCAGTCTGCGCTCGCATGAGGTCGACGTGTTACTCTCCCTGTCTCCTTGGCTTTTTGCAAACTATTTTTCAAGGTGTCCAATTAGTACCAGCTCACCACCTTACTGCAATCATGCAACAACTAAAAACAATTACAACTTACACCATTCGCTGATGGGAGTACAGCAGGAAAAACAGGGATGGGGTGAGGTATGTCTAACACTATATACTTACACTGAACAAAATATAGATAACAAAAACTGGCGAGACACTACCTTAATTGAGGACATGCTTGTACATTTCCCTAGAAGCTTGTAATTAATACTTGATGGCCTCTAAAAAAACACCAGTAAGAAGAGAATAAATGCTTTACCATTTGAAGCAGCCTGAGTGTTTCTGGAGGTGTGAAATTCGTTACACGTGCGTTGGATCATACGAAACACGTGTACAGCGAATGGTCTCTAGAGCTCGACATTTCGCGAGGAATAAGTGCCGGCGTCAAAAATTATTTCGCGGGCACAAATTCTTGCGATCGGCAGTGGTATGCTATGCATTAATCACAATGGGGTGAATTCATCGCGGCACCAATTTTTGGCAATTCTTTTCTGAGTACGAATTGCGAAAATGAAGGCGTCTGCAGACGACTAGGGCGGCGAAAGCTACGGACTTGCTCGATCAATCAATCGCTGCTTTTTGTCGGGTCCAGCTCTCAGCACGCAAGTACGGAGAGTGGCGTCGGCGATGGAGGGGCACCGCATCTTCCAGACATTTTAGCTTACCAGTAAACAATACGGCGGAGGGAGGAAATCAACCCCCCCCCCCTCCTCTTCCGCCTTTGGCCCCCCAGACCCCCACCCCGTCTCCCAAAGAGTTCCGCCACTACTGATCGAACTTAAACGAGTAGACAGCCTCTGCATCGGGGAAAAAAGAAAAACAGCCTCGCATAACACCATTCGCGCACAATTAGTAATACTGGTAAAAGCAAGCGATCTACAGACAATAAAAAGTCTTTTGAACGCAGGAAATATTCTAGCCCTAACGAACAAAAAACGAACTTACTTCGATCCCGTGCCATGATCTTGGCTGTTGAGCAGATTTGACGTAGTTCCACGTCCCACATTCGCTTCCGTCTTTGTCGGACACATTTGAAACTAAAGCAAACTCCACGCATCACCACTAATCGGGTAATTGGACCGTTAGCCGGTCGTGAACACAGGCATTCAAACGCACACGGCCGGCAAAACGTGTGAACCATAGGCCGTTGATTCGATGAGATAGTATTTGTATCTTCAACACGTTTGAAATAAAACGATCAGCAAACCGCATTATAAAACTCATAAAAGACACAACAATATAAATTATTGCGCACGTCAATATCGCCACAATATTATGAAAAAACTCTGAACATGTTGCAAAATAATAAATACGAAACTAAGCCTGCAATGGTTCAAAACGAATTCAGCAGACATGCAACCTTCTAGAAAAAGAGCCGAGGCCAGCCGGGCGGCGGTAGCCTAGTGTGTTGACGCTCTGGTTTGCTGAGCATGTGGTCGTTGGTTCGAATCGCGGTAAACGCTCACCTCTTTACATTGGTTTTTATTATTTTAAATATTTTTTCTTATCTTTTGTATTACTTGTATGATTTTAATATTTTCACACCTTTTTGTATTCGTTTTTATTTTTAAATCTTTTTCTCCCCTTTTTGTATTATTTTTATTATTTTAAATATTTTTTCTCACCTTTTTGTAGTATTTTTATTATTTTAAATATTTTTTTCTCGCCTCTTTGTATTAGGTTTTATTTTAAATACTTTTTCTCATCTTTTTGTATTACTTTTTATTATTTTAAATAGTTTTGTCTCACCTTTTTGAATTCGTTTTTATTATTTTAAAATTTTTCACACCTTTTTGTATTAGTTTTTATTATTTTAAATATTTTCTATGTTTATGCTGTCGGCACCGTTCTTCAGGGTAACAATCACGCAGAAGGTGAAAATAAAAAGTGCGAGCCCACATTTGAATTGATGCAATTCAGAAACCCTGGCCCTCTTGTTTTGCCGGAATGATTCGCTTCCTCCGTGCTA